>RJVU01080244.1:1670733-1694790 GCA_003731715.1 Anabarilius grahami | reverse complement strand
CAATTAAAACAATTATACTAATTTTACATTAAAAAAAAATGTCCCCCAAAGAGAAACTTTGTATACAGAATTATGTTAGGACAGTCATCCACAACCTCAAATAAGAGGACTATATAAAATAGATGAATAGAGAAAATGGAAATTGAAAGAAAATATTCAGTGGTTGAAAACTGTTAAAATAACTTTTACTATGTAACAAATGCAAATCTGAACATATAAAGAATGCATGTTCTGCCTTCTCCGGGAGAGAGTGAGATGGAGAAACATCATATTGTACAAGGTTTAAAACATTTAAATAGACACATTAAATAGTAGAAAATGTGTATGATGTAGTATTTTATAACTCTTTCAAAGTCCTACTTTCTGCGGCATTGCAGCTGTTAGATTTATAATTGCACTCTTCTCATTTTATTCATACGTTTTACACTCATTCACTTCACACATTCATTATTGTGTAGTGATTTTAGAGGTTTTGAGATTTGCTATTACCACTTAATGTGAGTGTACTGTATGTATGCAAGTAAGGTTGGATATACTTATAGTAGTTGTATAATTCATTATTAATTACTTAATTTGTTATCTGTTGATATTGATTAATCAACAACAGCATTATTTGCAGAAGAAAGCATTGTTATTTTTGTAGTTAATATTTTAATTACAATAATTTTATTGACAACCCTACTTTCTAACAAAAAATGTGTGTAATGTAACTTCAACGTATGCACAAGCCCTATCAGCAGCTTCACAAAGGAAGTGATTGATTGTTCTCCTTTTCTTTACAGCCATAACCTGCGGCCATCCTGGAAACCCTGCAAACGGTCGGACAAATGGCAGCGAGTTTAATCTTAACGACGTGGTCAACTTCACCTGCAACACAGGGTATTTGTTACACGGTGCATCCAGAGCGCAGTGTCGCATGAACGGGCAGTGGAGCAACCCTCTTCCTGTGTGCAAGGGTATGAACCTTACAAGAAACTGGATTTTACTGTATATCAAATGCTTTCAGGCAGCCTGTCCCTTGTTGAGAATCTCAACGGAGACGCAGCCTTGAACACCATCTTGTTATGCGAGAAGATCCTTAGTAAGGCTGTTTAACACCCACAGCTCATGGGCTTAGCTTTAACAGAGCGAAACCAGCATCTGTGCTCAGCAGTCTGAGTCAGCCAGTGAATGACAAGAAGCAATGTGCAAATAATTCTCTGTGTGTCATTTCCCATCTTGAAGTGTTGATTTGAAAGTCAAATGGGTCTGCAGCAACCCGTGTGACATTGTGGGATGCTTTCTGACATTAAGTAGGAGTAACCGTGCACATCTTGTCACTTTAATGATTAATTAATGTGCGAAGGAAGTTGTTGATGGTGGCCTGGTGAAATTGAATCGTGACGGCAAATGGAGGCAGGTCAACGTATCTAAGATGGACAATTCCCCACTGGCACAAGTAGAGCCCAGGGACAAAGCACTCAGCAGAAAGAAAAGCTGACGTGCCTCTGAGTAAATGCATTGTTCCATAAAACAAGTTCAAAATTGGGTTGATGTTAGCTTTGTCTTTTTGCCAGTATTTTGCCGTGTTGTTGTCTAGTTTAATAGCTTTGACAAAAACCATGAATTTATTACACTAGTAGAAAAAGAGGTAGGCTAATGTTATTATTGGAATGAATGTAAGTTGTCGTATAAAAAAAAATTATAATAAAAAAACTTGTAAAATTGCCATATCCAGTTGTTAAAAAAGGAGGCATACACAAATGAAACAGGCAGTGTTGGGGAGTAGCTACAAGTAGCAACACTACTAGCTTAACTACATTTTTCAGTAGCTTTTCAGTAGCTCAGCTACTTTTAAAACAGTGTAGCTTTTCTAGTAGCTAACTACTTTTTCCAGCAAGTAGCAGTGTAGCGCAACCAAAACAATTATTCAGTAAGGCCTATTTGTAACAATGTCATTGTTTAAAAAAAAAAAAAAGGTAGCTTCAATATAGCTAGCTACTGTTTGATAGTGTGATAGTGTCTTGTAATGTAGCTAACTAATTTTTCAGAAGGGTAGCTTGAATGTAACTTAACTACTTTAACTTCCGAGTAGCTTGTAGCTTGTCAAGCTACAGTTTCAGGGTAGCTTCCCCAACCCTGGAAACAGGTAGTGTAGAATCGTCATATACAACCGAAAGGTAGGATTCTAATATACAATTGTGGTTACACTTTATTTTGATGGTCCACTTTAGACGTTCTGTTGAATATAAGTAACACTGCACCTACATGTCAATTGACCCTTCGCCAGGAGTTTGATTGACAAGCGATCTAACCAATCAGAACGCCGGATCCGCCATTTTGTCCGACAAAGCAGCCAGTAGTTAGAAGATTAACCTCGGTGGAGTTAAACTTGAAAAATTGTGCATATTGACGTCTTTCCGTGTTTGAAACAACATTCATTCTGATGTTCATTCATGTTTATTTGATGCTATAAATGGACTAGTAGGAAGAGATTAAGGAGCCTCTTGAGCTGAGGCGCTACAGCAATCTGTCACGACCATGGTCACGACATATTAAAGAGCCACAAAACGGTTTTATTGTTTGAATTTCTTTAATAACTACACAGTTTGAAAGCTGGGACTTTGTTTAATATCATAAGTAACCTGCTTTGTCTTGTCTGTTGATGTGTTGTCAGTGTCCTCTTTGCTCCGCGATGTATTTTTCACTCTGTGTGGCGTGACAGCGCCACGGCTTGTCGGACAAAGCAACAGTAACTAAGGGGGGCGGGTCTTTGCGAAGGGTCAATTTAGTCTCATTAGAGTATTAGTAGACTGTTTGCTTAATATCTGCTAACACTTTATTGTGATGGTCCCTCAACAGACATTCTACTGACTTTGCAAGTACATGTCAACCTATTCTACTAACCCTAACCCCTAATTCTACTAATACTCAACTAAGGCCCTGTTTACACTAGTGCATTTTAGTTTTAAAACGGTGTTTTAAAATGAAAACGATCCTTGTCTATACTGCCATTTCCACTGTTTCAGAAACGATCTCCATCCACACTACACGACCGCAAAATGCATGTCACATGACCGTTCATGCACACTGGGCATGTGCGTACAAGTGTATATAGTTGCCTCTTGCTCATGTAGGGAGCTGCAGTATTATAAAACGCAGAGTTTAACTGCACAATGGCTGCTAAAAAGGACCACAAAGTCAGCAAAGCATGCAGTTCTGTCTCCATGTTATTATGTATACGGTCGTCGAGGCTGGTATGTTACAGAGCCATTGAGAGAGACTGCTCTGGGCTACGTTTCCCAAAAGCATTGTAAGCCTAAGCTGGTCGTAGAACAATAGCCACCAACGGTCTCTACGATTAACTTAGGCTTACGATGCTTTTGGGAAACGCAGCCCTGGTCAGTTATTGTCGTGTTCTGGTAGCGTAATGTGGGCAGCCACACCGTCCTTTTCAAAAGTCTGGTCCATTTACACAGAAACGCAACTCCGGAGTTTTCAAACTAAAATGGGGTCTGCAGCGTTTTCGAACGTCTCCATTTTCGAGGGTCGCTGGAGTAGTGTAGACGACAGGTGTAACCGTAGCAAAAGTTATTGTGTTTTAAAACGAAAAATCACTAGCGTAAACAGCACCTAATACTCTACTGAGAGTTAGTTGACATTTAGGTGTAACGTTACTTATAGTCAAAAGAATGTCTAAAGGGGACCATCAAAATAAAGTGTAACCAAAATTGTAAAAAACGTAGAACTGTCATATACAATTACACAACTCTTGCTACAAATACTAGAACTTTTAATACACACACTTTTAATATAGACTTACAAAAGGAATTGACACATGAGAAAAGTTGCATTGGCATATGGAATTTAAAAAGGTAGAATTATTTAAAAAACAGAATTATCATAATGTACAATCATAAAAAAAGTGTCACAAACAATAAAAAAATAAAAACTGAGAATTGTCACAAGCAATTTTTATTGTTTTCCAGCTGTCAACCATGTGACAATTATAAGCCTTATTCTTATACTGAGCTGTATCCCTCTGATAAGACTTTTTTTTTTTTTAAGAGGCGCCCAGATCAAATCATGATGTCTCAAAAGTAAAACAACACACCAAAAACAGGTGCCAATTATCAACTTTTTAGCTGCTTGTCCACCCACTTTTTCTCTCCCAGGGGGCTTAATTGAGTGCCGAGACATTGACAGATGCCACCGAGGCAAGGCAGTCTGGTTTGTTTCCCCTGGACATGGCCTCAACTTCCATCTTTTTTTTTTTTTCTTTTTAAATTACGAAGGGCAGTAACTGAATTTGTAACTGCATGGCCAACACAGCCTGCCAGCCAAGAACAGCATGTATCTGGTTCGAGTACAGGAAAATGTAATATGACCACATCTGTCAAAATCTGTCAAGACAGCCTAGAAAGAATCCGCTTCATGTGTAAAATAACGTTGACTGCGTGAACAGATATGTCAACTTTGGATCAGAATGCACTCACAATGCACTCCAAGTAGGGCTGCACAATTAATCGAATTTCTAATCGCGATTACGATTACGGATGCCACGATTTCGTAATCGTTCAAAGGCACGATTACAAGGAAAAATATCCACTTACATTATTCTGCGTCTTTAAGAGGTGTGTTATGAGCATGTCACGTTACGAGAGGCGAATCACGACGACTACAGAGTGCAAAAGGTCTAACCCAGCATAAAAGGAGCTACCAGTGACGCAGGTGTATGCTGATATGTCGAACGCACGCGAAACATCAGCACCCGCCATTTTTAAAAAGCCGTGTGCACAGCCTATATATTTACTCCACAAACTAACTCTACAAACATGGAAAACAGTGATAGATGGACCTCTGAACCATACACTAAGGAGAAAATCCAGTGCAACTTTGAGCAGACAAGCAAAACATGATTATGTATGTCTGTTACGCTAGCGTCATTGGGCATCAACCACACGGGCACGGCAAAAGCTAATACTGTTTCATATACTGTCTACTTTCTTTGTATAACAGTTCTATCTAATAACGTATTAGACTGTTAAACAGATCGTAAACTAATGAAGACAGAGAATGTGAGCACTGTGAGCTCAGGATCTGTCTGAACTGGTCTCAGCGCCATCAAAATAAAAGTCCTCCGCGTTGTCAAAATAAAAGTAACAACAACAAGCGCAGTTTACGTCACTTCGGGCCCTAGGGGAACATTAGTTCTCGGGGAACCACACTGGTGGCAAAAGTCCCTATTATTATACCATGCATATGTTGACTTTTTTATTATTATTATTTAAAGAAGAAACCAAACCAATGTATAGTTGGCATTTGAGGTTTAATGCTATAGAAAAACAATAAAAAATTGTGTTTTCAGATTATTTTATTTTTATACAAAAATATGGCATGCAGTTGCTTTAAACAATGGTATAAAGCTATTCAATACATCATTCAATGTAAATTGTGATAATTGTAATTAATAATCGCAATTACAATTTCAAAGAAATAATCGACAATTTATGATTTTTGTCATAATCATGTCGCCCTATGCATGACTGACTGTTGAGGAAGTACACAGATAAAAGGCAAAGAAAGCTCTGAAGGAGCACAATTCACCCTCTTATAATCCATATCTTCAAAAAGAAAGTGTGGTTTACAGTTTGTAGTTGATTGAAATTGCTCCAGAGGCTGCACCAGCGATCCTACTGTTCAGCCTCCTCCATTGATTTCTTCTGTCTTTCCTCACTCTTGCTTCCCTGTCAGACATTAAGCATCTGGCTGTTTTTATCTTGCAGTGGTAAACTGCTCTGATCCGGGCTTTGTGGAGAATGCCATTCGTCACTCTCAACAGCGCTACCCAGAGAGCTTCAACTACAGAAACACAGTGATGTATCACTGCAAGAGGGGCTTCTATCTGCTTGGCTCCTCCGTCCTCACCTGTCGGTCAAATGGCTTCTGGGACAGATCACTTCCTAAGTGCCTTTGTGAGTGATAGTCTGGTATTTCGTCCAATACACACTCATTTAGAGAAAGATACAGTCTTGAAAATGGAATATATTAGAATTTTGTTTGTTTCCAGTAATGTTCAACATCCTGAAAACAAGCTCAAGAAGCAAAATTATACAAGATATTGAGGTTTGCCAATGGAATAAGAACAATAAACCTGAAATATGTTCTCTACAAATGTCTTCTACACAATTTACTTAGATAATTAGAAATGTTTTTAATGAAAAGAAAAAGATTAAGAATTTGTGTTCTTTTTTGTTTTGTTTTAATATTTTAAGCGCTTGTGCACTAAAGGGAATAAATGTAGAGATGTAACTTTTTTTTCAGAGAGGCTGACAGTGTACTGTTCTTTACAATGCTAAAAGTAATGTGTTCAACTGTCAGCACACTAAAGTCATCTCTGAGAAGTTGCATCTCTAAATTCATCCACTTAAAAGCTCAACTACAGCCATAAAGGACCACTTTTGTAACAAAGACATGACTTTTGTGAACAAGACAATTACTGCACTGTCAAAAATGTTCTCTAAATAGTTGGTCAATGTACAAATGCAGAGGGACATCTTTTGCCATTGTCTCGCACTTCTGTTTTTTCAGCATCAAATGCTGCAAGCATTGTATTTTTAAGTGTATTTTTATCTTGACACGTTGTATTTTAAATGTGTCGAGTTAAAAATAGTTCATCTTTTAAAAACACATCATACGACTCCTTCGTTATGTTCTATTTTGTTGTTCTCCATCTAGCTTTTAGAATGCAAGCATACGGCCTATGTTATCACCTCTTATGAATCTGATTTGTATCTGGAAAGGACTATGTTTGGAATAGTACAATACCCTACTAAATTTACTCTTTCTGCAGTATATTCAGTAGTATATATACGGTGTACTGTATTCATGGAACACCTAGACATCTTACAAAATTTGCCAAATTTAACAGTATACAGCACAGATTACTGCACTGTTTGGAATACTCAATCCTACAATGCAATGTGGTTGACCTGACTGTTATTTTCTAGTATGATGGATGAACCAGAGCTAATATCAGCTGCTATTTTTAACGCCTCCTTCTTGACCATTTGATCAGACTGCCAAATGTCCTTTTAAAACCAAAAAAGAATAAAAATGCAAATCAACCTTATTCATTTCCAAGGTGCGATCTGGAAGCCATTTGCAGAATTAAACAGGCAACAAAGGTTAGGTCATGTGACAACATTGTAGCTTATGCCTGCTGTTTCTATGATAATTGTAAAAACTGAAACACTGCATAGACACACAGCATCCATTTTGAGGCAATGCGATGCAGTTAGAACCTTTTTTAATGATATGCAAAAGAATATTGAAGCTTTTTTCAATCTGAAATGTTCCATTCTCTTCCTGCTGCCCCCCACAGCAATATCCTGTGGTGATCCCGGCACGCCGCCGTTTGCTCTCATGTCGGGCCAGAAGTTCACCGACAGAGCCGTGGTCCATTACTCCTGCAGCCAGGGCCGATCTTTGGTGGGGAATGCCACGCGCCAGTGTCTGGAGGATGGTCGGTGGAGCGGCTCGCCGCCCTACTGCTCAGGTACACACATCAGCAGGTGGCAGAGCCTCAGGGCGAGAGACTGCAAACCAGCCAGCCAGCTGATCTTTAAGCCCCTGTCTCAGCAGCTCAGCTTACTTCAGACTTAAGTATCTGTCTGATCCCAGAGAGATGTTAAAGTTTAAACAGTAACTGCTGTTGACATCAGAGCTGACAAAGTCCAGATGATATGCACATCATGCAGCTTACATTATACAGTATCTCATAGAAGTGAGTACACCCCTCACATTTTTGTAAATATTTTATTATATCTTTTCATGTGACAACACTGAAGAAATGACGCTTTGTTACAATGTAGAGTAGTGAGTGTACAGCTTGTATAACAGTGTAAATTTGCTGTCCCCTCAAAATAACTCAACACACAGCCATTAATGTCTAAACCGCTGGCCACAAAAGTGAGTACACCCCTAAGTGAAAATGGCCAAATTGGGCCCAAAGTGTAAATATTTTCCAGCACTTCCTTAACCCTCTTGGTCATGGAGTTCACTAGAGCTTCACAAGTTGCCACTGGGGTCCTCTTCCACTCCTCCATGACGACATCACAGAGCTGGTGGATGTTAGAGACCTTGCGCTCCTCCACCTTCCGTTTGAGGATGCCCCACAGATGCTCAATAGGGTTTAGGTCTGGAGACATGCTTGGCCAGTCCATCACCTTTACCCCTTTACATCAGCTTCTTTAGCAAGGCAGTGGTCGTCTTGGAGGTGGGTGGGGGTCGTTATCATGTTGGAATACTGCCCTGCGGCCCAGTCTCCGAAGGGAGGGGATCATGCTCTGCTCATTCATGGTTCCCTCAATGAAGTGTAGCTCCCTAGTGCCGGCAGCACTCATGCAGCCCCAGACCGTGACACTCCCACCACCATGCTTGACTGTAGGCAAGACACACTTGTCTTTGTACTCCTCACCTGGTTGCCGCCACACATGCTTGACACCATCTGAACCAAAAAAGTTTATCTTGGTCTCATCAGACCACAGGACATGGTTCCAGTAATCCATGTCCTTAGTCTGCTTGTCTTCACCAAACTGTTTGCGGGCTTTCTTGTGCATCATCTTTAGAAAAGGCTTCCTTCTGGGACGACAGCCATGCAGACCAATTTGATTCAGTGTGCGGCGTATGGTCTGAGCACTGACAGGCTGACCCCCCACCCCTTCAACCTCTGCAGCAATGCTGGCAGCACTCATACGTCTATTTCCCAAACACAACCTCTGGATATGATGCTGAGCACGTTCACTCAACTTCTTTGGTCAACCATGGCGAGGCCTGTTCTGAGTGGAACCTGTCCTGTTAAACCGCTGTATGGTCTTGGCCACTGTGCTGCAGCTTAGTTTCAGGGTCTTGGCAATCTTCTTATAGCCTACGCCATCTTTATGTAGAGCAACAATTCTTTTTTTCCAGATTCTCAGAGAGTTCTTTGCCATGAGGTGCCATGTTGAACTTTTGAGGGGACAGCAAATTTACACTGTTATACAAGCTATACACTCACTACTTTACATTGTACCAAAGTGTCATTTCTTCAGTGTTGTCACATGAAAAGAAATAAAATATTTACAAAAATGTGAGGGGTGTACTCACTTCTGTGAGATACTGTAAGTTTATGTGATGCTTTTATAAAATAATAACGTAAACCAGACTGCCCTGGACTAGAGCACACAAGCATGGTTCCAGAAGTACACACATTCATTTTGTCCATAGAAAAATGTATTTCACCTAAATTTTAGCAATCTCATAAGATTAATTTGTAGCTACCAAAGCATATTGCAAATTGTGTTTTCAAGTCAGTCTCCCTACACTTTCCAACAATTATATATCTGTATATTTTGCAATAAACTTTATATATAATTGATATAAGATTAGTCAATATCATTACATTCTGCCATCATTTTGATTTGATTATGTCATTTGCAAAACTTTATGGCTTGAGTCTTGAATGATTGTAAAGTAAGTTGATTTCAAATGATAATATAATATTTTTTGTTTCCTCAGTTGGTTAGTTTGCTTCATGACTTTTTATGAATAATTGTTTGAAATCCCTGTGGAGAAAATGAATGGAAGACCATTTCGGAAACTGAGGCTGCAGTGAAAGTTTGTGGTCAATGAGAGTCTTGGCTGTGTCTAATTTCCAGGTGATAATCCGGGATTCTGTGGCGATCCAGGAATTCCTCCTCATGGTTCTCGTCTTGGGGAAGAGTTCAGGCATAAAAGTCTCCTAAGGTTCACGTGCGAAGCAGGCTACATGCTGATCGGTTCGTCCGAGCGCACCTGTCTGCAGAATGGGTCCTGGAGCGGTACCCAGCCCGTGTGTGAAGGTGAGGGTCACATATACCTGTAGAGAAACACACAAGGTGAAATTCACCAGTATTTTGCTTTGCAGTTGAGCTTAATATGATCAGAAAGGCAAACGTTCCTTCGAGCAAACTGTGATCCAGTGCAAGCAATGTCCTAATGAGAAAAATGTATGCTTGAGAGACTAGGGATTTTTACTTTGTGCCTTTAAAAAGGTTTAAATAAAAAAGCAGACTTAAAGCAGGCTTAAATTACAACATGTTTCTTTGTTTCTGAACCTCTCTTAACCTGCTCTGCTCAGTCTTTCCTGAATTGTACACTGTAATTAGTGTAAAATTGATCTTTTGATGCTAACTGGCCTAAAATCTGTAATTGCCAGTTAACTCAATGACTCTGGTTAGTGGAGCTGCACAAAAGGCCCTGTCATTAGCATGGTGCATAATGATACATCGCTCTAATAAGGATTTGTGAATAGACCACTCTAGCTAACTGGTAAATGGAAATATTGGACGTTTTGGCATGATTCAGAGTCTAAGCAAAGTTTCTTTTCTTTTCTTTTTTTCAGTGTTGTTGAAAAAGTTCAATTGGTTTCCTTATTAAAAGAAAACAGATGGGGGATTTAAAATAAAAAAAAGTAGTTTATTCTTTGCAGTTCTTAGACAATCCACTGAAATATTGAATGAATCTTGTAGATAGCAGTTATCGCTAGTGTGAACAATTCAATTTACAAGATTCAGACTTTTTCCAGTATGATAACTGATATGTTAATTACCTGTGTGTAACCCTTAATATAGCTTGGACTGATAAATATAATGACTAAAACCCAAGCATACATAAATGCAATGGTGACCTTTTTCATTTCTCTTTTGTGTTTTTTAAACCCAGGTAAACTAATAATAATAATCATTTTAAAATGTATTTGAACACTAAAAAAGGTTTTTTTGTTTGTATGTTAGTTTTTTTGAGAGGGGATTGTACATATTCTTATTAAAGTGAAGTGTGAAGTGAAGTGACATGTGGCCAAGTATGGTGACCCATACTCAGAATTTGTGCTCTGCATTTAACCCATCCAAGTGAACACACACCCGGAGCAGTGGGCAGCCATTGCTGCGGCGCCCGGGGAGCAGTTGGGGGTACGGTGCCTTTTTTTAAAGGGTCTCACCTCAGTCGTGGTATTGAGGGTGGGGAGAGCGCTGGACATTCACTCCCCTAACCGACAATCCCTGCCGGACCTGAGAATCGAACCCATGACCTTTGGGTTACAAGTCCGACTCTCTATCCATTAGGCCACGACTGCCCTTTATGTGTAGTTTTCCTACAATTTTGCAGTCCCTGTATGTGTGTGTGATAATTTCAACATCACCTAGTCATGTCTGACACTTAGGTTTGGGAATCATAAGAAATGTTCTGGTTCCGATTCCGGTTCTGCCTAACGATTCGGGTTCTGATTCCGGATCCATTAAAATAATTAAACAACCAATAAAAAATAGTTGAAAGGAAAAAATGCAGAATACTCAACTCAAACAGTCATTTTTGTGTTTATTATTCTTGTTAAAGGAATTTAACAGACTGCTAATCTCAACAAATTCCCTAACACTTTACAATAAGGTTCATTAGTTAACATCAATTAAGTACATTATGAACTAATATTGAACTGCATTTTTACAGCATTCATTAATCTTTGTTAATGTTAATTTCAACATTTACTAATACATTATTGAAAATCAAGAGTTGTATTTGTTAACATTAGTTAATGCACTGTGAAGTAACATGAACAAACAATGAACAGCTACACTACCCTTCAAAAGTTTGGGATCTGTACGATTTTTAATGTTTTTAAAAGAAGTTTCGTCTGCTAACCAAGACTGCATTTATTTAATTAAAAATACAGTAAAAACAGGAATATTGTGAAATATTATTTCAATTTAAAAAAACTTTTCTATTTGAAAATATTTGAAAATATAATTTATTCTTGTGTTATCATTACTCCAGTCTTCAGTGTCACATGATCCTTCAGAAATCATTCTAATATGCTGATTTGCTGCTCAAGAAACATTTATTGTGTACAATTGTACAAAATATTTGAGTACAATATTTTTTTTCAGGATTCTTTGATGAATAGAAAGTTCAAAAGAACAGCATTTATTTGAAATATAATCTTTTGTAACATTATAAATGTCTTTACTGTCACTTTTGAATGATTTAATGCATCCCTGTTGAATTAAAGTATTCATTTCTTTTAAAAAAAATTCAAATAAAAATTCTTACTGTCCCCAAACTTTTGAACGGTAGTGTATAATGTTACAAAAGCTTTGTATTTCAGATAAATGCTGTTCTTTTGAACTTTTTATTAATCAAGAAATCCTGAAAAAAAATGTACACAACTGTTTTCAACATTGATAATAATCAGAAATGTTTCTTGAGCAGCAAATCAGCATATTAGAATGATTTCTGAAGAATATTCAACTTTACCATCACAGAAATAAATTACTTTGTTAAATTTATTCAAATAGAAAACAGTTATTTTAAATTGTAATAATATTTCAAAATATTCCTGTTTTTACTGTATTTTTAATTAAATAAATGCAGTCTTGATTAGCAGACGAAACTTCTTTTAAAAACATAAAAAATCGTACCGATCCCAAACTTTTAAACGGTAGTGTATATTTTTGTAAACTAACGTTAACAAAGATTAACAAATACAGTAACAAATGTATTACTCATGGTTAGTTCATAACAAATTAACCTTATTGTAAAGTGTTACCACAAATTCAACAAATAAGATGCTTGAACAGATGTAAGATCCAGACAGGTGAAACAGAATATTTTTGTAAGTTGGATTCATAAAATACTTCACTTGTTTCTGAAAGAATGATTCAGTGATAGATCCATTTTTAACAGTAATTTGTTGTCACCTAGTGGTGTAACATTGCAATTGATACAGTCGTTATGTGAAGTCCAGTTACTTACAGAAGGTGATTTATTCTATTTTGTTTGGTAACATCAGCGTTTCTATCTGAATATTTAACTTTTGTACACTTCTGTGATAATTGGAATATTTGTAACAGAAAATAATGATACTGTGTGTTTGTAAAGTTTATGAAGCTGTTTATATCTAAACATGACAAATGCTCTCTTTAGATTAGCAGCAGCACGAACGCAGATTTGAAGATCGTGATTTTATTTTTGTCAAAGGTTTATTTTATACTGGCGAATCATTGTCATTTAGGAATTAGATCATGTGGGTGATGAAATCGAGAACGCAATCTTTTAATGAATAATTGTGCATCTTTGTTTACCTCTCTCTCTCTCTCTCTAATATCTGATGAATATGAGTAGTGCAAGGGCTTTTCAGTGCATTCATTGCTATAATGTTTATGAGGTGAGACGTCTCTGTTGAAGGATACGCTCCCTGCACTTCGCCCATCCATCACACCAGAACTGTTTTCGAAACCAAAACTTAGAAATCTTGCGCGGTTCCGGTTCTTTAAAAAAAAAACCTCTACCGGTTCTCGGTTCCCAACCCTACTGACACTAGCCGTGTTTTCATTACCCTTTAAATTGCGCAAATTGAAATTGCGAATTGAAAATACGTTCAATGGAAATGCTTCAATTTTGCAAAAACTTCCATATATCGCAAAAAAAGTTTTAACGCTCACATGAGGTGGTTTTTCAGGCAATTTGAAAAAGGAATATTTCGCAGAACTGCAATGGAAACAGTTTTTTCGCATTTACAGGTCACCTGACGTAGAGTCATATCATCATTCTTTAAAGATAGCATGGTATGTTTGTACAGAAGACGAGAGAGGGGTGCTTTTCTTTTCTTATTTATGCATCTCTTTCCTCGCACCATAGATGCAACGGGAGGATGCAAGAAAAGAAAACGAGGATGGGGTAATTGGAGGAAATCTTATTTGTATATTGGAATATTCTTGGGAACACTTAAAGTTTGACATGTAATACTAATAGTATTAATCTATTAACAATTAATAATTAACATAATAGAAACTAATAGTATTAGATGTCTATGCACCTGTGCATCCTTGCTCATTGCTCCTCAGGAAGCTTCCTCACGACTCGTTCCTCACCTCCTCGTGGTGCATTTATAGAATTGAAATGGCATTTATAGAATTAAAATGGCCTTCGAGATTTTCTTTGATCATTTTCCAGGTCACAGGCTGGAGGATGGAGGAGCGAAGAAATAAGGAAGCATCCATTGGAGTATTGAGAAGCACCCAGGACAGTATATATGAGGGAGAAGGGCTTCTAGAAGCCGTGGCAAATATTACACTCAAAATAAAGCTCTCAGATAGGAATTTATTTTGGAAAATGACTTATCGCGAGAGGAAAATGACTCATCATGAGAGTTTTAGTCGCATAACATTGGTTAATGGAAACGCTGTCATGTTGCAATGGTTTTTTATCGACATTTACAAAATATCGCAAATGTTTTGCGCAAATTTGTAATGGAAACGCGGCTTCTGTTAGAAATTGTTCATACTTACATAGTGTTTGTATAATTTATGTTTAGTTTAGATAAATAGTTCAAAATTAAGTAATTTTATGTTCTATCTAATTAACCTGCACCTATACATTTTTACCTTTTACTTTTGACCAATTTCATTGCAGAGCTCCATTGTATATCTCATTTTGTTATTTTCAGATAAGCAAATAAACGTCCTGGAAGCTGGAATTCGGAAACACTCTAGGAAGTATTTATACCACATTTTTAAAGGACAACAACGATGTGCCCAGTAGCTACTCAGTGTGTTTTATCACTAATTTATTTGTTTGTTTTCTGCTGCAGACAGTAAGACAGGATTGCGTGAAAGAAATCGATAAGATAAATTATTTAGGGCACATTCATAATTGAATAAGGGCTTTAGCACATAGCTTAGCTGAGATTGAACGCTGTGGGGGGCAACTCAACAATGGGCTTTACAGTTCTGGGGATTACAGACAGTACTTTCTAGATACTGGACATGAAACACAAGTGGCTTGCCAAATAATGACAAACAATAATGAAACACAAATAATGACTTAAAGTTTGAAAATATATCTGTTTACAGCAGCCTTCCACTGGGATCTCATTAACTCTTAATTGGTCCAGTTTTTCTCTATTTACTTAAGTTGTATACTGTTTAATCTAAGAGGATATAAGGGCCAAATTACAGCTACAAACTTTAATGATAATAAAGATTAAGTGAGTCTTGTATGTCTCCAACTATTACAACAACAGTTCTGCTGATTAAAATAACACTAGCATGGGTAATTATAAGTTTTAGTATCATAATGATTTCTTAACTGTAACTTAACCAACGTATGATCTTGAATATGCTCTTGGAAAAAAACATGGATTTTTTTCTCTTTTCTTTTTTATATGTTCACATTCTGATCCTCTGTCTGAAATGATCTTATGATTATGATCTTCTGATTTTACTGAGCTGTTTCTTTGCAAACTCTCCATTTGACTGTGCCTTCGAGTACAAAACAGTTTGCAGTCAAATGCGCCGAACAAACGTAATTTTCTGACACCATCCGGGACGACACTTGTTCCTGACGCTGGGGTCCTTCTGATGTCTGTGCAGAGATGCAAATGAGCCATTTAAACAGGACACATCAGTGTGAACATTTCTTTACTCTTCCATTTGTCCTGTTGTCAGGACAAACACAAACACAATGGACTATGTCCAAAATTCAGCGGGCATCTGTACACTATATCCAGTGTAGACAGCATCAGTGATTATAATGGGTTCTATTTGCTTTTGACATGTCCGGACTTGACAGGTGTCAGTCATTAAGCGACTGACCAATGTAAGCATGTTATGTCTTTTTTTTTTTTTGGTCTTTTCTCTTTTTTTTTTCTTCTCTTTTTTTTTAAAGTACTAACAAAAAACTAATTGGACTAGGAACTAAGTTGATCTACCATACCAACAACATTCTACAATGCAAAATAAAATAATTACTATCATAATGATCAACTCAACCAACACCGGTTTCCTATTTATTTATTCACAAAATGCTGTTGAAATTATTACACTAGAAAATGTCCTTGATGCATAGAAATACTCTTAACGGACCTGGGGGTCAATCTGACCCCGCTGACAGTTTCCTTCATTTTTAAAAAGGGTTCCCTTCATCTCAGGGGCATGAAACTCTGTGACTTTTCCTAAATAATCTATATAAACATGCACAAAAAATCTGGGCTTGATTTGGTTGTTCTAAAGGTGTGTAAAAAAAAAAAAGTGATCTCATACACACACACAAGCACACACAGTCCCTATTGACCTCTATTGGATATATGTGGTCATTGCACTTTCTTTCTTTAACTATAATTCCTAAATTTTTTCCACAAACCTGTAGATGTAGTATTCTATCCCCAACACATAGAGCAATGTCCAAATACAATTTAGATTTAATTAAGTTCATCATTAATTTTATTTTTAATTAAATAAATCACTTTTTCATAAGCCAATTTTTGGCATAGTTAAGTAATTGTGCAGTAAATAGGTAAAAAAAACTACAAAATATCCACAAAAACACAGCATAAATGCATAGTTGAGAAGTAAATAAAAAAAATGATATATAGTTTATAATATAAAAAATGTATATTTCCTTATGCAATCCCTCTGTAAAAGTTTGGGGTCAATCTGACCCCAAAGGACTAAAACGTCGGTACAATTAAGATGAGCTTAAGGGTTAATTTCTTAATTTCTTGTTCCTTGTTTCCACAATAGCAATAAAAATGAATAATTTATTGGCTGTTTCACGTGAGTCGTCATAATTTAGAAAAGCACTGGTGAATACAGTTGTATGGACACCCGACCAATTTAAGGTTGTCACGCATCTCTGTGCTATTAGAATCCAAACTCTAATTAACCACATTGGAGCGTATCATCTTTACTGCCCTTATCTGAAAATGCCACTTCAAAGTACAAGCAAAAAAAAAAAAAAAACACCTTGTCAAAAGCTCAAACTAATTGGAATTGGAATTTCATCTACCTTGCCAACAACACTGCAGGCTGTAAAACATGGTGCTTGTGGTGTAATTTGAAGTGTTTTGCTTGTGGTGCTAGCCCTTAGATATGTTTCACAGAAGCACTTCTCTCTCGACAGCCGTTTTCAGTCCCGTCGGGCTGCAGTCTTTTTACTCCTAACGTTTTGGAGTTCTCTCTTTAAATTCTTTGGTCTTTGATTGCCTTCTCAGCTGTATCCTGTGGAAACCCTGGAATGCCAGCCTACGCCAAGATCGTCTTTAGCGACGGGATGCTGTTTTCCAACTCTGTGACGTATGCCTGCTGGGAGGGCTACAAGACCTCTGGCCTCACCACTCGCCATTGCACCACTAATGGCACCTGGACCGGCTCAGCTCCAGATTGCATCGGTCAGAACAGCAACCTTTACTCTCTTTGATCACAGCAAAATGTTTTACCCTGATTTTGCAATTATACAAGTATTGCTTATGCAATGTACCCTGTGTGATTTAGTAGCTGCACCACTATTAGATCCACCACTCTTAACAAAGATTGAACTCGTCAACTAAAGTTTCACTTTTTAAGTTAAAAAGGGGTGGGGTTGGGACAACAGAAGGAATCTTAATCTTTCCATAAAGTTTAGCACTTTTAGCTGCATGATATAAGTTTTGTGTAATAGCCTGTAGCAAGAAAATATACAGTTGGGTCCAAAATTTTTATACCACATTGAAAATCTAGGTTTTACACTCTCACTAATCAAATTTATGACATGTTAATTCCTTTTTATGAAATGTAAAGTGGATGTACATGATTATCAGGTTTTATACAAACTTGTGGAGCTCGAGGACTGCTGTCTTTAAAGCAAAAGGTGGAAAAACCAATACTAAGACATTCTGACATTTCATGTTAATTTTTTTCACTTGAATTGTTATTCTGATAATTAAACATACATTTAAAATAAATAAAAAAATTAAATAAATTAGAAAAATGCAAATTGTAAGCATTTTCACATGTAGATTTTTAGTCCCCAAAAAATAAAGATAGTGTGCACAAATTTTACCCAAAAGTCATTGAAAACTTTGAATATACAGCACATTCATAAAGTATTCTGACCAAAAAAAAAAAAAAAGATAACAGCTGAAAATGCATATAAAGTGGTATGGAGTGTGAAATGTAAACATTTTAAAGCAGTTCAGCAAAAGGTTGCAACAAAACAAAATGTGGAAAAAAAAATGAAGGTGTCACAATACTTTCTGAATGCACTATAAATTTGATTTTTGAATTTTTGCCTAGAAATCACTTCATTTATTTAATTAAATTTTATTTTCAAGTGCAAGCCTGATAAATTATTAAAGAATGTTCTAGAATGTTTGAGTCTAGCTGATTCTCTCCCTTTGTAGTTATCAGCTGTGGGGATCCTGGTCCAATTGCCAACGGAATTTACATTGGAAAAGAGTTCATATTTAACAAAACCGTTCACTACCGCTGTAACCCTGGGTATGTGATGGAGCCCCCTGGTTCATCTACTCTACGCTGCAGCAAAGATGGCACTTGGAATCAGACCAAACCAAGCTGCAAAGGTAAGCTCAACTCCTAAATGTAAAAGGAAGTTTTTTTTTCCCCACAATTCTTTCTTTGCAGGCAGAGAGGGCAACATTCCTGTCACTCTGCAAACAGCATCATGAGAGCTTTTAAAAGATATACTAATACTGTGGAGTTCTTAGCATCCCAACATCAAAAGCCTTTCAGATGTTTTTGATCTTTGTTTTTTTGACTTGCCTGGCAAGTGAGATTATTCACTTATGAACTCCAAGGAGATGTTGCCATGAAATGTGTAGGATCTATGTTATCAGATGTCAGAATGAAATTGGTGAGTGGTGCAATGAAGACAGCTCAGTCTCCTCACGATCATTTCTAGAAAATATCAGCTATTTGTTTTCGGAAACAGGAAGAAATGTGATGCATGCTTGAAATTCAGAGCGATTTTAGTGCGTAATCCCATTTTAATCATTATTTCCTCCTGTTAGCAATACACTTCCTCCCATTAGCAAACGGAGCGTAATGATCAAGGAAAGAAAATAAATAACTCTAAGCCCCTTGTTAGCATACAGTGCTTTTAGATCTCACTTTCCCTCGTCTGAACAAGTGATAGAAGGAGGTGTTGGGTTTGGACACATCTTCAGTCAATAATAATGATGGTGATGAAATCAGGGCTGTCGGCTGTTCAGAATGCCTTTAAAATGCCTTCCAGTTCCATCCCTTTGTTTGAACTGATGTAGCAAACAGAATGTGGAATTTCAATTTGAATGTAAGACAGTGAAATTTAAATACACTGCTGGTAAGTGTAGGTTTTAATGCTACAATTTTAGTGATGCTTCATACAAAAATTCGTATATGTTTTTTTTTTTATTATTATTATTACTGTTTTGAGAAATATGTGCAATCAGTTAAGATCTATTCTACATGTCACCAAGTACATTTTCACACAACTAGTAATAATTTAAATGTAATCATGTTTTTCATTACAAAACTTCGTTTGATGAAAATCTTCTGTAGTGTGACTGTGCTCTTCGGTTATTTCTGACCAAAAAAATGTATGTTTTGGTAATCAGAATGGTATGAAAATTGGTAAAGGTTTTGGCACTTGCTGTGTGAACACATATGATGTGAACACAAAAAGGTTAAATTGTCCTTAAAAAAAGTCCATCTAGTAGTAATGTTTGGTACTGCGCCCAAACAAAATTTTACTGAAAGCTATTTTTTTTTTTAAATATCAACCTCAAATTTGGAACACAACTTTAGATGTATGGCTTTGATTTTCTCGTTTAGAGTAAAACATGTTTTGGAAAATATATATTTCATATAAAAATTGAAAATAGTATTTTTGTGCAGTTTTCATTACAAACTTGAACTTCTATAACTTTTTTTAAGTTCACTTTTTTTAAATACTTTTTTTTCACTTGAGCAACAATCAACCAAGTCAACTTTAAAAAGAGGCCAAACTTAAGTCTGTGCTCCAAAGCATTCAAGATTTAGTTTAAGTTGGAAACTTAATTTTCAGGTCTATGCTCAAAAAGTGGTTAACAGGTAGTAAATCGATTAATAAATACTGCAAAAAATATAATTTATTACCATAAATTTCCACTAAAAAACAATCTTGAAAACATTATTAAATAAAAACATTAAAAACATTGAACAAAAAATATTGTACATTCATTTAATTAAAAAATAAAATAAAATAAAAAGTAATTTTTGACCACCGTGCGACGAACACCAGAGGGTTAAATTGCTATGCAGTCACATACAAAATTTCTGTAATTCCATCCATTGTGCTATGGCCAATTCTAATTCCATCTCATGAAATTAAATTGATCCAGTTATTAAATATTGAATTCTGTCCAACTTGGTTGTGGTGGTGTTTTTCAGTCATCATGTGTGGCCAGCCTCCAGCTATCCGCTATGGGCGAGTGGAGGGCTCAGACCTGCAGTGGGCTTCTAGTGTTACCTACAGCTGCTTTGAAGGATACCAGTTGTCCTCTCCTGGAATAGCCACATGTGAAGGGAACGGCACATGGCGTGGTGAAATCCCTCAGTGTCTGCGTAAGTACTGCTCTGTTCCATTAACACAAAACATTATTAAACCCCATTAGCACATCCATGAAAAGAGGATGTAAACAATATGTTTTGCTTCAGTAGACAGCATATTAAATTACAAATGAAAATGAGGCTGTGACAGATATAAGTACCATCCGTTTTGTGCTGACATACTTCACACTGCTTTCTGCAGTTCTTTTTGTCCATGAGAAATTTGTGGAAAGATGTATACAAGGTCTACATTTCTTTGTCGCTCTGACCTGTCGCCCTGATAACAACTGATACCCATGCAAATGCAACTTCTGCAGAATAAATGATGTAGCAAAATCTTGACAAATTTCTGCCATCACATCATATATACCATCATACTGCCCAGCTCTAAATCCATATATGGGCCACAAGTTGATATTTTCTGTGGCTACATTTGTTGTGTTTGGAGAATTGTGTCGCTATGATGGAAGGTTCATGGCTTGACTGAAATTGTGTGAAACGCAGCTACAGCACATCATAAAACCTGTTTTGACATTTTCAATACAAGTGTCAACACATCACAAATGGATCCCTCAAGTAGCCTGGCTTTCCACCATGCAGTGTGAAAGGTACGAGGTGCATGCACAGAATCTGCTGTTAAATCCTTCTGGCTTTTATTGTAAGCCATTGACACAATGTCAGCTGTTATAACAAAAATACTCGTTAAATGTGCCATAAAAAAGAACCCATACCGTAAGTACCCACTCCAAGAAGCACTATCATATAGAGGAGAACAGGGCTAGTTGTCTAGTTGTCTCACAAGAAAGATGTCATGAGGACTATATCACAGTAACTAAAAGTTTGGAGGTAAAAGACGCAAATGTTTGTTTTCTCAAGCAGTGGTTTTGTATGTTGGTTTCAAACTCCTCATTCAAAACTATCCTGAATTAGAAACATTTTTATGAATTTTATCCTCCAAACTGAATTTTTAATATATTTGTAATAGCTGTTGGATAAAATCACATTGATATACAGTGGGTACGGAAAGTATTCAGACCCCCTTAAATTTTTCACTTTTTGTTATATTGCAGCCATTTGCTAAAATCATTTAAGTTCATTTTTTTCCTCATTAATGTACACACAGCACCCCATATTGACAGAAAAACACAGAATTGTTGACATTTTTGCAGATTTATTAAAAAAGAAAAACTGAAATATCACATGGTCCTAAGTATTCAGACCCTTTACTGTGACACTCATATATTTAACTCAGGAGCTGTCCATTTCTTCTGATCATCCTTGGGATGGTTCTACACCTTCATTTGAGTCCAGCTGTGTTTGATTATACTGATTGGACTTGACTAGGAAAGCCACACACCTGTCAATATAAGACCTTACAGCTCACAGTGCATGTCAGAGCAAATGAGAATCATGAGGTCAAAGGAACTGCCTGAAGAGCTCAGAGACAGAATTGTGGCAAGGCACAGATCTGGCCAAGGTTACAAAAAACTTTCTGCTGCACTTAAGGTTCCTAAGAGCACAGTGGCCTCCATAATCCTTAAATGGAAGACATTTGGGATGACCAGAACCCTTCCTAGAGCTGGCCGTCCGGCCAAACTGAGCTATCGGGGGAGAAGAGCCTTGGTGAGAGAGGTAAACAAGAACCCAAAGATCACTGTGGCTGAGCTCCAGAGATGCAGTCGGGAGATGGGAGAAAGTTGTAGAAAGTCAACCATCACTGCAGCCCTCCACCAGTCGGGGCTTTATGGCAGAGTGGCCCGACGGAAGCCTCTCCTCGGTGCAAGATGCATGAAAAAACATGAGAATAAGATTCTCTGGTCTGATGAGACCAAGATAGAACTTTTTGGCCTTAATTCTAAGCGGTATGTGTGGAGAAAACCAGGCACTGCTCATCACCTGTCCAATACAGTCCCAACAGTGAAGCATGGTGGTGGCAGCATCATGCTGTGGGGGTGTTTTTCAGCTGCAGGGACAGGACAACTGGTTGCAATCGAGGGAAAGATGAATGCGGCCAAGTACAGGGATATCCTGGACGAAAACCTTCTCCAGAGTGCTCAGGACCTCAGACTGGGCCGAAGGTTTACCTTCCAACAAGACAATGACCCTAAGCACACAGCTAAAATAACGAAGGAGTGGCTTCACAACAACTCCGTGACTGTTCTTGAATGGCCCAGCCAGAGCCCTGACTTAAACCCAATTGAGCATCTCTGGAGAGACCTAAAAATGGCTGTCCACCAACGTTTACCATCCAACCTGACAGAACTGGAGAGGATCTGCAAGGAAGAATGGCAGAGGATCCCCAAATCCAGGTGTGAAAAACTTGTTGCATCTTTCCCAAAAAGACTCATGGCTGTATTAGATCAAAAGGGTGTTTCTACTAAATGCTGAGCAAAGGGTCTGAATACTTAGGACCATGTGATATCAGTTTTTCTTTTTTAATAAATCTGCAAAAATGTCAACAATTCTGTGTTTTTCTGTCAATATGGGGTGCTGTGTGTACATTAATGAGGAAAAAAAATTAACTTAAATGATTTTAGCAAACGGCTGCAATATAACAAAGAGTGAAAAATTTAAGGGGGTCTGAATACTTTCCGTACCCACTGTATATTCAAACAAGTGTTAATTATGGATTTAAACTGAAAGATTTAAACTACTGTAGATTATTATTATTTTTTTTTAAATGTCTATATGTCAAGCTGTCATGTGTTTATATGTTGCCATTTAAATAATTCATTATATAGAACATTTGATTTCATGTAAAGTAAGCAATAAGGTATGAGAGGCTGTGCTGTATTGGGAATACAATCACTGCTGAAGAGCGTTGTTAGGCCTGACTCGAAGCGTTGTACCTGTGTGCTACCCCTTCAGCCATGACTGTACTGACAATACAGCAACTCATCTGATAGAGCTGAAATAAAAACAGAGGCTAGGAACTGTTCGCATGAGATGTATTTTATATTATATTTCTTCACACATATGACTGCTTATTTCTCAGAATGAGAGAACATTATTTTCTGTCTTAGTTTAAACCAGACCTGTTTGCGGCTCAGTGCAAGTCTTCCATTAAAAGTACCAATAAACAATATAACTCAGTGAACATACAGTACATACCTGAAACAGAAAACTTTTAAATAATGTTCCTTGTGCACTTCGACCACTGTGGGCTTCCCAAAAACGTTATTTTTGGTATCTTCATGGGGACTTACCATAGACTCTCATATACTGACCTAAACTGATTTTCTATCCTCTAAACCTAACCCTTTACAGTAATCTTTTTACATTTTTATATAAATATCATTTAGTATGTTTATTAATCCATTTCCCTCATTGGGACCTCTGGTTGGCCCGTACAAAGTAAGTGATCGCAGGTTTTGAACATTGTGTACACACATACTTCATATGTGGTTTACGGGGACTCTCCGTAGGCGTAATGGTTTTTAAACCCATCTCTTAAACATAACTCTCTTGGACAATTTTGCCATTTGGTTTTTGAGGACACCAAAAGGAGCTACATTGTATTGTTTACAATACATTGTACTACCAATGTCATTATACCAGCTGATCAAAACATATACAAGCACTCACATATCTAGACTTTCTTTGACAAGGGGGAGGGGTGTGGCCTCAAAAATTAAAGGTGAATGGCACAGACAAACCATGC
>RJVU01080244.1:1638963-1670641 GCA_003731715.1 Anabarilius grahami | reverse complement strand
ATTATAATGGTCTATAGTGTGAAATTATGCCTTATTTTTAGCTTCAGGAAAAATGGTGACAGCTATTCCTGGCCTCCCCAACAGTATATACCTCACAAATGCAGCTCATGCTGAATACTGCAGTCTAGTTGATATTCAGCCTTCTCGAGTTCTGTCATATCACACCTCAGCTACATTTCCTCCACTGGTTTCCTATACCTGCTAGAATCAAGTTTAAACATTTGCCTTAGCATACAAGGCAGTCATTGGTCAAGCACCCTCCTACATCTAATCCATGCTGATAAATTCACCCACTCACCCAAGCATTTGATGGATTCAACTTCCCCTACATGTCAATCCCTGAAACCCTGTCAATCTTCAGATGCAGTCTCCAGACTCACTTCTTTCAGCAGTAAATGCATTAATTAAAGATCATATTTCAATTGTTTTGTTTATTTTTGGCTTATTTCCACAAGATTGGTTTGTATCTATAGTAGTTGTAATTTACTAGTAGCACTTTCAGTTTGCCATCTGTTGATCCTGGCTGTCTCAAATGTGATTCTAAAGCTTTTAAAATAATCCTCAAAAATAAGTGTAGCACATGGGAATACAAGCAAACAGCACTATTATAACAGTTTGACTACTGAAATGTGATTTGACTGCTCCAATTTGTCTAATTCAAACACACCAACACCTTTCATCACAAAATTACAATGAAAGTAGCTGAACTGCGATGTGGATAATACTGTGAGAACTAGTGGGCTAACTTTTTGACTTGTGTCCTTTATAGCTGTGTTGTGTGGAGATCCAGGCACCCCTGCAGAAGGCTACATAGAGGGACAGCAGTTCACTTTCAAATCAGAGGTGTCATTCTACTGCAGACCTCCGTTCCTGCTGGTAGGCTCCTCCAGAAGAGTTTGTGAGGCGGACGGTTCATGGAGTGGAATGCAGCCTTCTTGCATTGGTGAGCTATGCAATGGAATTCCATGGCTATTTAATGTGTTAATTAGATTAATTAATCACGGTGAAAAATAACACGTGAAAGTTAACGCATTTAACTCACTTGCCCTGCCCCAGACCTATGTAGGTCATCTGACATTTCATACAGTTGATTGATGGTGATTATTAAGCAGGGCAACAACTCACTGCATGATGGAGCTTATAGAATGTAGTTAGAATGTCCCTAAAATTCAAGATAAGGGGCAAAAAATTACCATTTGAGTTTGTCTCATATTTACATCATATGATATAGGCTAGTTAAGCTATATCACACGAGTGCTGTTTTTCTGTCCAGAATAGCACAAGTGCAAATGTGATACTGATTGTATATATCAGTTCAATAAATAAGTTAATAGGCCTATTGTGTTATTTTAGACACAATATTGTCTGTTTTGCTCAATTTTGCCAACAAAAATATAAAGACAAAGCAGAACTGTTAGCTTCAAGGCCAACTAGCAGTGAATGACATGAAAGTAACGCGAGAGCGATTCAAAAGCCTACCGAGATGTCTGCTCTCTAATCACTTTTGCGGTACTTTGATGTCATACACCGACCGCTCTGTGCAGCTTCAAGTTCTACAAGCCTAATGATTTAATGGACCATTCATAAAGATAACCATTCCCTTTATACTCCTGAAAGAATCAGCCGTTTGAATGAATCGAATAAATGAATGACTCAATGGGCCCTATTTTAACGATATAAGCTCATGGTCTGAAGCGCATTGCTCAGGTGCACTTAGGGCATGTCTGAATCCTCTTTTGCTAGCTTAACGACGGAAAAAATGGTCGATGTCCAAAAAGGTTGTACCTAGTCTCTTAATGAGTCATGGGTGTGTTTTGGGTGTAACGTGCAATAAACCAATCAGAATCTTATCTCCCATTCCCTTTAAAAGCCAGCACCAAGGTGGATTTGCTATTTACATAGTGGAATTTGCAAGCGGAAAGACTGAACGCTTCTCCAGAGAGGAATCAATTTATTTTTAATATTTAAAAATGTTTGTGTGCTGCTGCGCATCCCTGTGTGTAGCAATCATGGTGTACGCGTATTGTGCACCAGCCTATAGGTGCATATTACTAACATGCCCTTTAAATAACAAAAAATTTATAAAAATACTGTGCCATTGACTTTAGACCAGGTTTTTGTTGGTCAGTGGCGCAGTCCTTTTCGGTTACCTCAAAATAGCAACACACCAACAATGTGCCTGAACATACCTAGTTTTCAGACCAGCACGGCCATGGGCGAACTGATGGGCAAAAGCAAAAAAAAAAAAAAAAATGATGTGTGACAACTTTGCAAATTTATTAAAAATAAAAAACTGAAATAATTACATTGCATAAGTATTTGTACCCTTTTCTGGGACACTTGAAATTTAGCTCAGGAGCATTCCAATTTCACTTGTGGATGTTACTACACTTCGAGTTGAGTTAACCTGTGCAAATTCAATTGAATGAGTATGATTTTGAAAGGCATACACCTCTCAATAAAAGGTCTAACAGCTGAAAATGCATATCAGAGCAAAAACCAAACCATAAGGTCATAAGAACTGTGTGTAGAGCTCAAAGACAGGATTGTGTCAAGACACAGATCTGGAGAAGACTACAAAATAATGATAATATTGTATTATGCTGTATTGAAGGTTTACAGAAGCATGTAGACACCATAATCCTTAATGGAAGAAATTTGGAACAACCAGGACTCTTCCTAGAGCTGGCCTCCTGGCCAAACTGAGCAATCGATGGAGAAGGGCCTTGGTTATAGTGGTGTCCAAGTAGCTGATGGTCACTCTGGTTGAGCTCCATGATCATATATGAAGATGGGAGAAATGTACAGAAAGACAAACATTACTGCAACACTCCATCGATCTGGGCTTTCAGCAGAGTGGCCAGACTCAAGCCTCTCCTCAGCGAAGACACATGAAAATCCACTTGGAATTTGCAAAAAAGCACCTTAAGGACTCAGATTGTGAGAAACGATTCTCTGGTCTGATGAACCTCAGTTCCAAGCATCATGTCTGGAGGAAACCAGGCACTACTCATCACCTGCATAATACCATCCCAACAGTAAAGTATGGTGGTGGCAGTATCATGCTGTGGGGGTGTTTTTCAGAAGCAGGGACTGGGGGACTCGTCAGAGTAGAAGGAAAGCTCAACACAGCAAAATACAGAGTTAGCCTTAACGGAAACCTACTCCAGAGCATTCAGAACCTCAGACTGGGCAGAAGGTTCACCTTCCAACAGAACAATGACCCTAAGCACACAGCTAAGACAGCCAAGAGTGGCTTATGGACAACTCTGTCAATGCCCTTGAGTGGCCCAGCCAGAGCCTGGGCTTGAACCCAATTAAACATCTCTAGAGAAACCTGAAAATGTCTGTCCACCAACAGTCCCCACCCAACCTGACAGAGCTTGAGAGAATCTGAGGAGAAGAATGACAGAAAATTGCCAAATGCAGATGTGCAAAGCTTGACACATCATACCACAAAAGACTTGAGGCTGTAAAGGTGCTTTAACTAAGTACTGAGTTAAGGGTTTGAATACTTGGTCAATGTACTTATTTAAGATTTTCCTTTTTAATAAATTTGCAAAGTTGTCTCAGATCTGATTTTGGCTTTGTTACATTATGGTATATGAAGTGTAGATTTATGTGAAGTAATTTAAAGTAGTTTAACATTTAAATTTAAAGTAGTTTAACACAAAATTTGAAAAAAAAAATTAAGGGGTTTGAATAATTTCACAAGGCACTTTTTTATAATAAGTATTTGAATAATAATTCGATAAATACATTTGGTAACACTTTACAATAAAGTTCCATTTGTCAACATTAATCAAATTAATAAAAATGAATTAACAACAAAATATACTTTACATATATTTATTAATCTTGGTTCATGTTTATTTCAACATTTATTAATACATTATTCAGTTCAAAAGTTGTATCTGTTAATATTATTTAATGGACCTTTTCTTATAAAAGTTGTGAACATCTATTTGTAGATCCAACCAACAGTGCATGTAAGGATCCCGGAACTCCAGCATATGGAATTCCAGTCCAGGCTCAGGGATTTGAGGTGAGGACAAATAGCATTCAATCATTTCCTGTCCTTTAGTTGAGTAAATTACAGGTTATGCTGCTTTGGTTTCAGGGTTTCAGTCTCAATAACTCTCTTCTTTCAGGTCGGAAGTAAAATTTTCTTCAGATGTCGGAAAAACTATCACATCCTCGGCTCAACAACGAGAACGTGTTTAGAAAATTTAACATGGAGTGGAATGCAACCAGAGTGTGTTGGTAAGTATTGCTATATACAGACTCTGTTCCAAAATCTGGTGAGCTGTCTATGTTGGCAGCATCATAGTTCCCCCGAGCGTGAAGGCTGTTCTGAGAAATCATCTTTTGGCCAAATTCTAAATTAGCATCACATGTATCCTTTGCAGAGAAGGCAAAACCAGGACCAGTGTGACAAGGTCAGTGAAAAATTAAAAATAAAAAATCAATCCAAGATGGCAAAACATGCAAGAATTTTAAATATAACGCATTCAGTATCAAAAAGTATTCATAGTTTTCAGTCACGGCATAGAGACCTGAAGGACAAAACCTCTTTAAAAGTGCAGCACAGACCTGTCAATTTTCCATCTGTTTCAAGCCATGGATATTTAGATCACCTCTCAACAGAAGAAAAAGATATGTGAACAAATGGCATTTTATCAGCATTTACAATTCATGCACCTGCTGCAGTATTTCAGTCACTAAAAACAGCTGGACATTCTAACACTTAACATGCCCTAATATAGAGAGTGATATTAATAGATCAAATTAAATTTACACCTTATTAATGATGCATTTGAACGCAACACTCTAAATTGTACATTAAGCTTTTTTTATTTAAGATATTTCTTTTTTGTGGGGAAATGGGAGACTTAACCTGAGACTTTGTTGCATTCATAGATTCTGGGTTCATCTGCTTGCCTGTGCATAGTATGTTTTATTAAGGTGTATACTGAAATATACTGAATAGTGTAAAAGCAAAATTAGAGTATCACAGTGTTCGCTTAGCAACATGCTAACAGCGAACTCAGTTGGGAGTCATATCTGCTATGTGAAAAGCACTATGTCCTTCTTTTGTTGGCTGCTTCAGATCACTCACTTATGAGGTTCCATTTCACTTAGCATACTGCCTCAAACGGAAGCTTCCTGTGTTGGCGTCTGACAGCAAAGCAGCTCTCTAGGTTTTGGAATGCAGCCATAGTGTTGTATTCGAAACAAGGTTTCATCAGTGTGTGATTGATGATGTACTATTGGGAAAACAAAGGTAGGTGAGGAGAAAGAGAGCAAGATCTTTACACGTGAAATTACTGCAGGAGGGCATTGTTTGAAGAAGTACAGATTACTTCAGAATTATGGCAACTGAGAGTGCTGATGTCAAAGACTCTGACAGCTTAGCAGAGAGAAGTTTGCTCTTGCAAATCTACTTTTTGATAGAAGTTCTCTGAGCAGTGTCATGCACTTGATCTTCGCCACTGTCCCAGTGATCATCCTCTAAGCTGTAAATGTGCATTCCACATTGTGATGCTTTTGTATTGTAAAGAATGTTGGGACAGGAACAGATGTGGGCCTGAGAATTAAAGTTAGCTAAATTTAAACTGCTTGTACATAAATTTGAGATTTTTGGACCCCTTTAATAGTGTGCCCTACCAAATCCTTAGGGCATCTTGCCTGTGTAAAGAAGTCAAACTGTCAGAAGCTGAGAAGCAGGGAGAATTGAGTTGACGAAAAGTGAGGTGTGAGGACATGGCTCATATATTATGGAAGATGGCAGCACTCAAGGCATGTACCAGAACATTTCTCTCAGTGGTCCGGCTTTATCTCAACCGTTCTATAGTATGCAGCTGGGATTCCATTGTAAATCTTTCCAATATTGCTTTTATTGTGAATTGCGATTTTTCTTATTTTTGAAAGATGCTCTGATCAGGATTTTTAAAGCCAAGGCTATTACCAATTCCTGGACATCAGAATTGTCTGATATCAATTGTTTATCTGAAACTCTGTAACTGATGTATGTACTGTAAGCTCTCTGCTCAGATATACAGGTACATTTCAAAGCCAAACAGCAACATTGACTCGAATTATACAAATACGTATATTCAACCTTACCTGAATACATGCAGTACACACTAGGGATGTGCATCTCCATAACTGAGGCCGATGCAATACGCATCTCGATGCATAGCTAACGATACAATGCAGTGCGATTCAATTTCGATTCAATACAATGCAATTCAATGCAAAATGATGCAATGGAAAAAAATATGATGCTATGCAATTCTATATGTAGGGGACTAAACTTTATTTTTTCTATTTTTTTTTTTTTTTTTTCAAATTACTGTTAAAATTAAAACACGGATGAAAAATTTATTATTCCTTAAAAAATCTTAATTATTGTATTATTCCTTAAAAAAATCTTAATTATTGTATTATTAGTAGTAGTAGTATTACATTAAGACATACATTATACCATACAATAGTAATAAAATAGTAGGATAATAGTTCTACAATAGTAATAGGGCTATATTTCTGTTACAAGTTACGAGTTGCCGTGAAGTTCCTAACTGACGACGAAGACTTAACAGAGCAGCCATCAAGTGTTAGACAGTATTCTAGGTTATTTCGTGGAGAAATCTTTGGTCCAAAAATCTGAATCTCTGGTTTTTCGGAATTTAATTATAGGAAATTACTAGTCATCCAATTTTTTATATCAGCTATGCATTCCGTTAATTTTGTGAAATGGTAAGTTTCATCAAGAAATATAGAGCTGAGTATCATCAGCGTAACAGTGAAAACTAACGCCATGCTTCCTAATGATATCTCCCAAGGGTAGCATGTAATGGTCCTAGTCCTAAAGCAATGGTCCTAGTACTGAGCCTTGTGGTACTCCATACTGAACTTGTGATCGGTATGACATCTCTTCATTTACTGTTACAAACTGATAACTGTCCGATAAGTACGATTTGAACCATGTCAATGCAATTCCACTAATGCCAACATAATTTGTGTTTATTTAAAAGAATGTTGTGGTTGATAGAGTCAAATGCAGCACTAAGATCCAGTAACACTAATACAGAGATACAACCATGATCTGATGATAAGAGCAAATAATTTGTAACTCTAATGAGAGCAGTCTCAGTACTATGGTACAGTCGAAATCCTGACTGGTCGAAATCCTGACTCGAGATCCTTGCAGATACCATTTCTTTCTAAAATCAACTTAGCTGTGATGATACTGCCTTTTCTAGTATTTTTGACAGAAAAGGTAGATTTGAGATCGGCCTTTAATTGACTAATTCTCCAAGATCGTGTTTTTTTAATAAGAGGTTTAAGGATAGCCAGCTTAAAAGTTTTTGGTACATATTCTAGTGACAAAAATGAATTGATATTAAGAAGAGGATCGATGACCTCTGGAAGCATTGCTTTCAGTAGCTTAGTCGGTATAGGGTCTAACATACATGTTGATTTTGATGATTTAACAAGTTTAGACAATTCTTCCTCTCCTATACTGTAGTAATGAATTAATGGAATTTTTCCTCAGGGACACTACAATGCAATGTCTGATGTGATACTGTAGTAAACGGTTGCATGGTTATAATTTTCTCTCTAATATTATCAATCTTGCAAGTAAAGAAATTCAAAAAGTCATTACTGCTGTGCTGTTTGGAAATGTCAGAAGTTGAAGCTTTATTTCTCGTTAATTTAGCCACTGTATCAAATAAATACCTAGGGTTGTGTTTGTTTTCTTTTAAGAGAGTTGAAAAATAAGCAGATCTAGCAGTTAAGGCCTTTCTGTACGAATAAAAATGCTTGCTTTCCACGAGATGCGAAAAACCTCTAGTTGTATTTTCTACCAGTTGCGTTCCATTTTTCTGGCTGCTCTCTTAAGGGCCTGAGTGTGCTTATTTTACCACAGCGTTGGACTATTTTCCTTAATCTTCTATAAGTGCAAAGGAGCAACTGTGTCTAATGTGCTGGAGAAAAGAGAGTCAATAGTTTGTTGCAACATTGAGTTCTTCTAAGGAGATGAAACTGATAAGATTATTTATAAAGCAATCTTTAGTGGTAGACGTGATAAGCACACAAGTTAAGCACACAATTGCATGAAATCATTATCCAGAAGTTATAATTGCCAGAATTTAAGCTGTAATTAGAATATCGGTAGTGGATGCATTACCTTTGGAACATTTTGCATGCTACATTTTAATGTTTTACTGACAACAAGGATTGCTTCACTATGATAATTCCGCTAGAATTATGTTCCACTTGAATTTCTGCTAAATTGCAGAAATAACATTGAGTGAGAAGAAATATTTTCATGTTAATAATAATCAATGATGTGCACTAGACATAAATGGCTTAGCAACATTTACACTACTGCTGCACACAGGTGTGCTTTTGGTGTTGTGTGCAGGGCGGCCTATCTTAAATGTCCTAATATTGTGGAATTGTTTGACTTGCTTGTCTTGCATCTGTACTGAACAAGCTAATCAAAATCTTCAGGATTAATAGAAAAATATAGAGAGGTGAGTCCGATTATGATCAAAGAAAGTGGACTTCGAGGGCCAGAGTTGTGAATCCCTGATGTACACATTGTAACGTAGAATTAGCCTTCTACTTATATATTTTTTTTCTTATTCTTTTTATACATATATATATTGCGACAAAATTATTACAGAAACATTTCAGAATGAAAAAGAATAGTAAACATAGTACAGATGCAAGACAAGCAATTCAAACAATTCCACAGCCTCTTAATATATGTGGAAATAAATTCTGTAGGGCCTTATGTCCTGTATATAGGATATATCTGTATATATCTTAATATATGTGGAAAGGGTCTTATGTCCTGAGTTTTACTATAATAAATACATAAAAAATATAGATGCCATGAAAGTCATACTGAAGTCTGAACATCAGGTTCATTTCTTCTGCATCACCAGAGTAGATGGGTTTACATGATTGCCCAGGGAAGGAGACCACCTAATTTCCTTTCTCTTTAACTTTTCAGCACATGCCTGTAGGCAGCCTGAGACGCCATCTCATGTAGACGTGAAGGCTATAGACTTGCCAACTCTAGGTTACACACTCATGTATACGTGCCAAGATGGCTTCTACTTATCTGGAGGATCGGAGCACAGGACCTGCAAAGCAGATGGGAGGTGGTCAGGCAAACCTCCAGTCTGCAAAGGTACTGAAACCACTAGGCTCATGACCCCACAAGGGCTGATTCAATAACTGTGTCCATCGTGCCCTTGAGCAGGACACTTTACAAGCAGTAGCTACTGATTTTCATTTATACAGACAGGAATGTGAAGCCAGAAGCAGTTGTTTACCCATAAGCTTAAAGGGATACTTCACCCAAATATTAAAAATCTGACATTACTTACTCACCCTCAAAAAAAAATAGTATACAGAATATTTGCCGTTTTGGTGAACGTGATTTCACCAAGTGCAACATGTTCCTGGATCAGCATATTTGTTGATCCTGGAATAACACTGCAATAACACTACAATCAATCAATCAGATTTGAGGGACCAGTTTACAGTTTGTTAAGTTTAGACTTACAGCCAGGGTTAGGTGCTTCTACATCAGTGTTATCTTTACCTTCTGATTTTATGGATAAGTTATGGGTAAGGTTGGGTTTAGGGGTAGAAATAGGGTTAGGAGTAAATTTTCAGACAGGAATGTTGCACTTGTAAAAATCGTGGTGACCTTGTATTTTTGGGTGAACTATTCCTTTAATACTTACACTGCCTATTGATTTATAGTGATATATGTTCTTGGTTTTTAATCTTGAAACTATTTAAGATTAAATCTGTGACTTGTTTAAACTAAAAACAAATGCACACTGTTACACAGAATAGGAGTGTCAGCGTTTATGAATGTATAGACGTTATTGTGTCAAACTAATATAGTGACTCATTCTCAGAGTAACTACAGCAAGAAACTTTGATTAACAGTCATTACCACTGTGCAGGTTGCATCCACAAATGTCAAATGATCAATTATCTGCTCTATTTCCTAGTTGGAGCAAAAATAAACAGCAAATCAAATGAGGATCCAGACCTGCAGAAAAACAAGATTCGTGGTATGAAACCTTTCAAGTTCCCCTTGAATGATCCATTTTGCTGTCATAAAAATAAACTTGGGCTACATGAGTTTGAACCATGGTCATTGGAAATAATGGGCCTGTAATGTTGGTTCTGAAAATGATATTTTTAAAATGTCAGAGTAACAAACATAAAGGTGAAGTTACCTATCCCACTGTAACTGGCAGAGGCCAACTATTTGTAAGCCATTCACAGGTGTTTGGGAAACCCATTTGAAAATTGTTTTTGCAGTTCTATTTAGTGCTGCTATAGTATGGCAGAAATTACACATTTCAACATTTAGCAGTGTTCAAAAGTTTTTGGACACTATTAAAATGATTGTTACATTAGATAAAATAATTATAAAAAATTTTGGTTTTCTCAGAACTAACCTCATTTGTTCTGGGCCATTTTTACAATTATGTTTAAGCAATTGGTTATTTTAGTAGATGAAATCAACTAAATGAATTCAATTTACAATTCCATTACACTAACTAAAACCATGTTTTACTAACATCTGACAACCAAACAGTGTCTGAATGCTTGTGTATTAATTTTGATCTACTATTGTTTTGTCATTTGCTTGTCTTTCTTTAAAAAAATGCCACTTGCTTTGATATTTTGTTACATAATGCAATTACTTTCATGCAATTTCATGTGTACCTTAAATGCCCAACTACTTTTTGGGTTCCCTGTAGCTATAGTGTATATGTTTGTAATTGTAACGCATTCTATTAAGTTGCATAGAGGTACAGGTAGAAATGATTTCTGTATGCGTTTTGTTTAGTTCCAGCAGATGTGTTCTCTTTGAACTCTGGTTGGGCTGGATTCTATGAGTACCTGGGAAAGAGACAGACTGCTACAGTAACAGTCAATGCATTCAATGCCACCACCAGCCGGGTCAACGTCACTCTTCTGGAGCAGAGCGGGGTGCACATTAAACTCTCTGGTAAGTTGAATTTTTCTGCCAGGTTTTCGCACCATATTCAAAAAAGACAGGGCAGGGTGGCATGGTGCATATATCATATGTTACATACTAGACCTCTCTTTAATCTAGGGGAGTGGTTCCCAAACTTTTTAGCGTGGAGTACCACCTGAAGGGATTACCATCCTTCTGCGTACCCCCTCTCTTCCACTTAGACTGCAGTCACACCTTTACCATTAAGGGACAATATTGCCCCTAAATTGATTTTCCAGTGCATATTTTTACCTTTATGAATAACTTTATAAAATAAATAATGTTTCAAATAAAAATGTTCAATAGAGAAATATGCAATGATGGTAAAACTAAATACAACTTTTAATATTAAACTAAAACCGCTAGTAGGTGGCAGCAAGTCACTGTTTTTATGAGTGAGTCATCGAGTCATTCATTCAGTAACAAAGCAAGTGGCTGTGAATTAATCATTGACTCTCACGATTCGTTCAAAGCCGCAGAATTGTTCGCGAAACACAGACGTGTGTTGTAGTTCTGCTGTGGTTTTCGTTAGAACTATCATTTCATTGCAAAATAGAGTAAATACTGACAGTACTGTGTTTAAAATGGATGTTTTGTTATTTGACCTGTTGTATAATAATGTCACGTTTGCAGTCATGTGGATATTTGGGAACAATTGCATTCTTGCTCGTTATCATCATTAAATACAAGAACTCACACAAGGTATGTTTTTGTATCGGAGAAAGTTTGAGTCTTAAATCGAAATTAATCCACTATCTTTGTCTGTTTGTTCTTCATGTGAGTAAGTGCTAAATCCCCACTTTTACAAAGGTGCATTGTCGAGAACGGCAGTAATTTAGCACAATATATGGCAGCATGCTGCACGCAATCTATCATATGTGTGGATACGGTAATTTTTGACTGCAAATGATGAGGTAATTTGATTAAATGTACTGGATTTACGGCATTTTGGCAGTTAGAAAAACATGCTCGGTTTAGTATTATTTTTAGGTAGAATTAAATTAACTACTCGGCATTTTGTTCACGTACTCCCTTTTGTCACCTCACGTACCCCCTGGGGTACACGTACCCCAGTTTGGGAACCACTGATCTAGGGGAAATAGGGGTAACAGTAACAAAAATTGGAGAAAGAGCACAGGAACTTCTTGTCTCCAGCCCCAGTAACACACGTCCAGATAGTGGCTGCTAAAGATTTTTCTGGTCGTTCATTTCAAGCGATTCGTCGACTAATCACAGGTTTATTAATAAACCATATTAAATCATAATAAAGAGCCTTTAATGCCTACATAGCCTAATCAGCATTCAAGTGCACGCATAAAGCTTGCCACAGCGCACCGGCAGAAGTTATGATCATGAATGTGTTGGGGAAAAACAGCAAGGAGACTGCTTTAGCATTTTAATAACTAATTGATAAACTAGTGTTTCTGTATTTTCGGCTGCAGTGATGAAGTTGACAATGCTGACTCATCTCCTCAGTGGACACGCCTATATGCACGCTTTTTATACGGATTACATAACCAAAGAATATTTGTTTTCCATTTGAATTGGTTCATTTAAAAGTAGAAATTTCACTTTCTATAGATAGTGTATTTTCCATGTCTGCAAGGCAAGTTTGCGTGGAGTTTCGGTTCTTCTTTTTTTTCGTCGCGCTCAAGTTTACAAAGAGAGACGGCAGAAAGTGCACCCTGTTTGCTTTCATTATTTTACAAAAGCACAACATTTTGTTGTTATTGTGAGTTCACAAAAATAAAAGTAGACTCTTCACAGATTCAAAAGATGTATTACTCTTATCTGTTTGACCAAAAATCTGTGAGTATTTTGAGTGCAAGTGATCGCACCGGCGCCTCCATGTTAGCTGTCATGCAGTCAGCACGCTTCTATTCAGCTTTCACAGTCCACACAAACACTTGAATAGCCCGCATTTTTCAGGGTTAACGTTAAAGTGAGGTGCCATGTAAAGTTGCTACTACTTACATGTTTCAGATGATAAGCCATATTTGAGGTCAATGAATGATAGGCTAGCGTTTGGATGTCCTGCCTGATGTACTGTAATTACCACATAGACCAGCTGTTAACGATCTCTCCGTCACAGACTGCATGACTTCGCTACTTCCTGTGACTAATAACATTTTGGTTTACTAAGCCTCTTCTCATCAACTAATGGTTTGTCGACTGTTAGGGGGCAGCCTTACAGTGAACTTTAATTTTGATTTAATAAAAAATAAATAAATGGAAACATAGGCCTCTGTTGTGTTGGCCTTGCCCCTTCCTAACAAAAGGTCTCCTAACTTAATTTTAACCATAACTTACTTATACATAAACATAATTAAATAAACAACAATTGAGCTTCCCTACCTCCCTGACTACACAGATAAACAGGAGAAAAACAAAATGGCACCCACCTCCCTACAGGTTTCCTCACACAATAGAACTCAAACTCTGAATAAATCTATAAATACACTGAATTCGCAGCAACATTGTTGACACTTATCAGCAACAAGACACAGTAAAGTTGACTGGAGCAGAAGAAAAGAAGTCCATGTGGCAAGTCACACTCTGCAACTCTCTCACAACTTTCTTTGAAGCAGTGCTGGCTATGCTGGCCTTCTCCTGGCAGGAGCCAATCAGTGAAGTTTAGGTTGTTAGGCAGCAACAGGTGAACACAATCAATCCTGTGAGAGCAGTAGCAGTCACAGAAACAGGAAAAAAGAAAATAAAACAAACACACCACAGAGGCAAAAAGAACAACATCACAAATAAACATAATACATCTCATGATGTAACAAATACAACAGAAGATATTTGTCAGTCGGTAGAGATCTTCCAATATTAAAGCAGTAAATACATCCACACGGCTGTCAGTGGACAGGACTGCTTTAGGTTATTTACATTTCCACATTACTCCACATGCTCATTTGTATAGTGGAAGGAAGAACTTGTTATGAAGGAGTGTTGATAGCTACTATGTGAAAGAGTTGTGCGTGAGTCAGTATAGAAGTGAACTGATGTGCAGTCAGCTACTGCAGCAACAATATGACATCAATAAGAGTCTGCTCTTACATATTGAAGGTGCTGAAAGAGAAGGATTTCCTTGCTTTCATGGGAGACTGGGAGACGGAGAGTGAATAATTGAATTAGCATTGCATCTTATTTCTTCAGTGTTGAGATTACACCCAATTTCTCAGATGCATTGAGCAGATTTGATAGCTATGGATGCTTTCCGCATTTACCAAATATGTTTTCCTTTGCCCTACTTACTAGTCCTAGACCAAAAATAAAGAGAAAAATATTACAAATGCAGTTTTATAAAATAAATTCCAGATGATGGATATTGTTTGGTATTCCAGTTAAATTTTTTCTTATGTTTTTTTTTTTTTNTCCAAAAGTGTTCTTTTGTCGTAAGTGATCAGTGCAGAGGTTATGTGTGTAAAAAGAGAAAGCAAAAGTAGGTAAAAAAGTAAATAAAAACACAATCTAAGCGGAGCGACCTGGACGGCGACCGGACTCAGCGGCGCCATCTTGTTTAGTAACAAGAGTGGTAATAAGTTGATAAAACAGTGGTGTTTTATTACTATGTATGTGAGCTGCCAATTTGCATTGCTATGTTACTCATAAAAAAGCTTTTAATATTAATTGAAAGGCATTGTTTTGCTATATATTTGCTATATTTTGCTATATACATTGCTATTTACTATAAAGCTTTTTTCTGTTATATCTCCGTTTTTTTTTTCTTCTTCTTAGGTTACTGCAGAATCAGAGAAAAAAATGTTTGTTTACCAAGGGCACATTCACAGCAAGGATTTTGGGAAGTTTCAGTTAACAAGACAAGGTAGATTTATTTAGTTTTATAAATTCTGCCTTTTCAAATGCCTAATAAATGTATTTATATAAAATCTATAAATGCCATTTTATTAAACTACTATATATATATATATCCTGAACCGATTTGGTAGTAATTTAGAGTTGTTTGTTTGGATTTTCCCTCAGGTCTTATTACCACAGATATGGATCCATCTAATCCTTACTATGGCACAAACAGCAGCTCTGTGGCGGCTGCCATTCTAGTACCCTTCTTTGCGCTTATTTTATCAGGGTTTGCCTTTTACCTCTACAAACACAGGTAAGAGCTGCTGTCTATTCCATGTGTTAAAGTTATTTGTCCATAATAAATGTGAATCGGCATTGTGTCGCTGTAGTGATGGGAAACTCCTTTGCCAAACCAGTAATTGTGACTGATACAGACAGTCAGCAATTCAAATCTCTGCAAACAAAAAAATTTAATTGAGATCAAATATAGGCAATGCTAAAAAAAAAAAAAAAGAAGCATGGGAGTTTTCCTACGCAAACAAAACAATGTGTCAAAGTTGTCATGAAGCATGACAGTTCCCCGATATTAAAATAATAAAAAAAAATTGGCAGGACTCTATCACAAGGCACAGATGACAATGAGAGACCCAAAGACCTGGCCGCTTCCAGGTAAGTCACCGGAAGCTAATGCCACAGGCGACGAGCCCTTTACAGTCACACCTTCATTGTCTGCATTTTATTTGCTCATCTCGTCTGAGGCAGGGCAGAGTGCAGGAATTATGGGAAATCAAGTGACTTACATACTTTGTTGTAGTCCCATATTAGATTTTCATTTCTGTCAACCCTAATTTGAACAACTAAAAGTCATCCTGTTTATTTCTGTTTGTGTACATTTGCCAACAGAATATCATGAGAATTACTTCTGATATGGTGATGTGCCAGATGCTGTTAGTCAGTGGAAATATGAATTGGGTACGGGATGTAGGTCATTTATTTAGATTTAGACCATACAATTTGAGCAAGATCATAAATCATCTACTGCCATCCGAGGGAAGCCTGGGAATCAGTTACAGTTTTCAAAATTTAGATCATCAAGAAGTCAGTGACCTTTCCAAAATGTGTTTTTTATGGTTTTAATTAGCGTTGGCAGAGAAAGTAATGTTTCCAATTGAATAAGGAGAGGAATTTTAAAACTGCCATGTTCAGAATAGCATACTACCATACACATACAGTGCATATAATACCAGATTATCAACTGCATTTGCCATAATGTGCACATGCAGTATACAACAGAGCATAGTGCACTCGGAACTGAACACCATAATGCATTTAATTTCACCTCCAATTTCCAGTATGCTGAATGAATCGGAAGTAATTACAGCTCTTTTTTCTTTTTTTCTTGATATTTGTTCACATCAGCCAAGATTGAAATAAAATGCTAAATAACTTAAAATATTATTTAAATATGATGTCATGTGACAAACACAACAAGGCTTGACAATGCAGCATACTGCTGAAATATTTATCATAGCATGAAGTATATTACTTAGGGGAAAAAAATTGGTAATGTTCAAAATATATTGCATAGTATGCTGATATTCCATTCCAAACACAGCCAAAGGCATTATTCCACCATAAATGTTTCAAGCTGTAATATGCCACATTATCACATGACTTCACTGTGTTTATCAAAAGACCTCATCACATTGCATTTCTGTCAGGACCACTATCATCAAATGTGATTGATAATTGCATAGAGTTTGTATTGGCGGTATGGTTCTGTTCTGGGCAAGAACTCCCTGGGCATCCATGCAGCCTAGCATGGATAAGAGGAGGGAGAGTAGCAATAACCCCCCTCAGGGTTAACAGAACAGAACCAACATATGCAGATATAATTAATGTCAGTAATTTAACATGTACACATATTTCAAGAATTAGTTTGATTCTGAAATTACTTCTGGTTCATGAATCACCCTAGAAGTAGAAGGTCAAATCAAACACTATGCATTGTGGGATACAGTGTTCCATGCAGTAAGCATATCTGGACATCTGGGTGGGGTTGCACCAGCCATTTGTAATTTATTACTTAAATTGGAATGTTAAGTCCACACTAGAGGCTTAGTAACTACTAACTAGTTTGTAACTAACGCTGTACTTTATTCCTTTGCACCATTTGTTCTTAAAGGGATAGTTCATATCTTGGCCCTTCCATGCTTTATAATGGGCTTCAAAATCTAGGTTACCATTCACTCCCATTATGAAGCTTGAAATAGCCAGGATATTTTTTAATATAATTCTGATTGTGTTTGGCTGAAAGGAGAAAGTCATATACACTTAGGATGGCTTGAGGGTGAGTTTTTGGATGAACTAAATAAGCTATTAGGTGGTAAGTTCTCGTAAAGTAATATGCAGTCGCATACAGTAAAATGACGTTTACCCTCAATGATCCAATAGCAACCTTCAAATACATGACTAGAAGTTGTGTATAAATGATGTGAATTTCAGTTTATCCTTCATTCTAACTTCTGTTGCCGTAACGGTAAATACAGTATACTGTTAAATATTTCCTTAAAATATGATACTTAATAATGAATAACATAGGTATTTTTGTATGTAAATAACATTCAGAAACTCTATTTCAAATTAACAAGGATCAATAAATAAATATTGATAAAAAATCATCATAAATTCCATTTATTTATTATGACTGATTTTATGGGACATGCACAACAAGGAGCGATGCACACAAAGGCGCTCACATGTTAAAGAGCAGCTAACAAAGTAATCTATTTACATAATGTTCTCTCTCTTAAAATGTAAGCGTATGTAAATGTCAGCATTGTTAAATATGTCTAAAGAATTGAAGTCTGTCAAGTAAAACAAGAGCTTACTGGTGAATTTTAATCTGTCTGCTAACCATTACTTACGGTGGCCCAGTAGTGCACAATACAATGAAATTAAAAAAGCAAACATAAGTTCACAACACAACGAAATCGAGCCACAACACAACGAAATAAAGCCACAACACAACGAAATAAAGCCACAACACAACGGAAATGCTCCCGGCCACTAGGGGGCTCTCAGATCTCGGTAAAGTTAGTTTTTCTTGCCAATGTTTTATAGAGTCGGCAGTAATATCAATACCACGATTAGTTTTAACAGTATGTAACCACCGTATATCGACATGAAATATTAATTCAAAATCACCTACGCGCAAAATAGCTTCATATTTATGCCTGTGAATGATTTGACGCGCTACCACGGCGCATGATGAAGGGAACGTCTGCCAATTCCACCAAGTGGTTAAAACCTATAATTTGTATTCATTAAAATTACTTATAACATTTAAAAACAGACATATTCAAATTCCAAAGCTTGTCAGTCTTACCAACAGGAACTAACAAGCTTTGGAATTTGAACATGTCTGTTTTTAAATGTTAAACAAAGTCATTGTAATGAATACAAATTATACGTTTTAACCACTTGGTGGAATTGGTGGATGTTCCCTTCATCATGTGCCGTGGTAGCGCGTCAAATCATTCACAAGTATAAATATGAAGCTATTGTGCACGTAGTTGATTTTTAATTAATATTTCATGTCGATATACAATGTTTACATACTTAAAACTACTCATGGTATTGATATCTTTGTAAGACTGTCGACTTTATAGAACAGTGGCAAGGAATACTAATATTACCGAGCTCTGAGAGCCCCCAAGTGGTCGGGAGCATTTCCGTTGTGCTGTGGCTTTATTGCGTTGTGTTGTGGCTTGTTTCCGTTGTGTTGTGGCTTTATTTCGTTGTGTTGTGGCTTGTTTCCGTTGTGTTGTGGCTTTATTTCATTGTGTTGTGGCTTGTTTCCGTTGTGTTGTGGCTTGTTTCCGTTGTGTTGTGGCTTTATTTCGTTGTGTTGTGGCTTTATTTCGTATATAGGTTATACATAGGCATAAACTAAATATTTACGGAAGCCTCTGATCAGGAGTTACGCTTCAGCTAAGTTTAATGGTGCAACACAAAAATGTTTAGTAGAGCTTAAGTTATAAATTAGTGCCCATTTATGTCATAACTAGGCTAAGTTGTAACTTACGTACAGCTGGTGCAACCAGCCCCAGGAGACCTCAACTATTGCTCACAAGCCAGATGGGTTACTTTACGATGCTTTCATAGTGCTGTGGATAAGAGCAGCTCAAACATTCTACATAAGATCTTTAGTTGTGTGTGTTTTCAAATAAAAAATATTCAGTTGGTGGTAAGAGACAATTTGTCTTGTACTAAAGTTAGAATTTAACCCGGCTAACACATTTGTCACTTCCCATTGTTGGATGAGGACATCATGTTCTTTTGTTTTAGGTTTTATCTAACATTTCTAATGTTGTTCTTTCATAATAATAATAATAATAATAAAAAGGAATGTGTTGTAATAAATTTAAATAAATTAGTACACTTGTGTTTTACTCCTCTTAACTATTTGTCGTCTTTGTTTTCCACCTTTCCAGAACAAGACCAAAAGTTCAGTACAACGGATATGCAGGTCACGAGAACACTAATGGGCAAGCTTCATTTGAGAATCCCATGTATGATACAAACATGAAGCCAACAGAGGCAAAGGCTGTGAGGTTTGATACGACCCTCAATACAGTCTGCACAGTAGTATAGCCTTCATTATCAGCTCTGGGCCGGCCTCATGGGTAAGCAGCAGAGCGGTGGGTGCCAGACGCCAGTACTCCTTTACGACTGACTGCACTTTGCTATAGATGTGACTCACTTCATCACAAGCTTACAACGGACGAAATAGAACTGATGACTATTTTTTTTACAGAAAAACTAGACAAAACAAAAAAACTTCAAAGAAAAAAGACTCTTCAAAAAACGAAGCTCACTTGACGCATGTTCGGCCAGAACTGAGGTCAACATTCTTTCTGGGATCTGTACCGTACGTGGCACTTAAAGGATGAAGGGTTTTTTTTTGCTTTTATCTTCTTCTTTTTTTTTAATGTATCACCCCCCTCCCCCTTAAAAAGAGACTTCCTGGGAAAGATACTGAAGTGTCTTTGAACGCCACAAAGTTGTTGACACAATGTATTTTCTTCAGTGAAGACAAACCACAAAACGAGAAAGCAACTGGACTACTGTGGCTTAGCACACTTAATAGATCTCCACCAAGAAGGTGACAAAACGCTACAGGAAACTGAAAGGAGAGACGCTCGCCTCCGGGTGGAGGACGGAACTCGACCTCTGCGTTGAGAAAAGAAATAAACTTTATCGCACAAATTTTGCACTAGTATGAAATGGATATGAAATCAATGTATTGGATGAAAACAAAAAATAATATACAGGGTTTTATTGACCATATGTATATAAACATAAACCCATATCCATAGAGAGCATGATGTCATGCTACGGCTATCAAGAGAGACTGAATTTATTTTTGAAATGAAGTTCTGTTTATGTTTACAAGGTGATAAGGACACAAATGAAACTTAGGATCATGGTTTTTGATTGCTTTTTAATGCATTCATCCTACAGCACATTTCTTCGTGGCGTGTCCGATCACTTGCTTGGACTAGCATAAACAAATGCTGACAAATTACATTTCCTCTTTAAGTTTGAAATCACAATAGCTTTACTCACCAATTTGCCGCATCACCAATTTGCTTTCATTACGTATCAGATATACCTCTCGTGCAGAACATGACTGTATGTTGATGGCGCAGATTTTGAGTTCATTTATCAGCTCTTAGTGGATGCCTACACAAGATTTACCTGAGCCCACAAGTTGATGCATTTTTTTTTCTTTTTCCATTCCTCCTTTTTCTGAGCCAGTGTGCATCGCCCGTAGCCATTAGAGACACAAAATCAGCGGGGTTAAGATCGAACTTACTCTCGAAGAAACACTGCCTTATTAGATTCAGAAGCATGACCGGGCCACACCGGTTCCCAATGACCCATATCATTAGTACATTAACCTAGATGAAGAGCGTAGGGCTGCTGGGGTGCATATTCACTGTGATTTAAATGTCATGACCACGCTGATACCAGTGCATGTGCTAAAACTGTAAGTGCTCCCATTTTTCCATGTGAACTACGTGATGCCTGATGTTTTCTCTACGCCGTGTTACCATATGCACTTGCGCGCTACACATAGATGGCTTCGAGCATAAAATGTGCACAATGGCATTGCTGTAAGTTTGCTGCCGGATATCGGAAATCATTTTCACATTGATTGTATTTTCAATCAAAACCACGCTTCGTTTCCAAATGCGTTTGGATGTTTTCCGTTGCGTCATGCTCTCAGATCGAACCATTTCTGTGTGCGTTGGATTCGCCAGGTCGGCCCAATGGCGGTAAAGGGCCGTGTCGGTTTTGTCACACTGCGGATGATCCACGTCTTGCCTTTTCTCAGGCTTGCTGCAATAATGTTTTTTTGTTCTGTTGCGTTTTGTACAGTTTTGTTTCCTCACGACTGTAAAATAGTTTTGCGACTGTCAGGCTGTAAAACTGCATTCAAACCAACAATTGTGCTACTCGCCATTGTCATTCGATCATGTGCTGCTGACTTGAAGTAGGTGCAAAAGATGTTTTTGTACAGAAATATATTTTTTATGCAGAAATTTGTAAAATTATTAAATATGCTGTACTTTTTTGATTAATGTAGGTAAAATTGTTAAAATAAATGTTTTTACTGTATAAAAATGTAAATTAATTGTTTATCTAACCATAAGTATATATCTATGGTTTCAAATTTTCCAACAAATGTCAATATGTACGAGCTTTTATGAAATATTCAGCTCGTATGTGTTCTTGACGTGAGCAAAATCATGAACCCTGGGGAACTGTACTGCTGATTGTTAAATGACAAATATTTTGAAAAGTATTATTTGAGATAAATATTAAACTTTTTCTAAAAGTACACGTTCTGTTTTTCTTTAAACACGAGTGAATTTTTGGAGGTATACTATATATGCCTGGAATTCACAGACCATGTGTAACTTATTACTGTAATACTATTGGTCTTTAGATGGTTGTCTAATCATTTTAAGGCATGCTTGTAAGTGGGGTGTAAATATTTGGCTTGACAATTCAATCATGAAATCAGAAATTTGCTCTGAATTTTTAGTGCAAAATACTTACAACGAATAAAAATGCACAGAGAAAATAGACTATATATAAATAATATAAAATGTGTTGCAGACTGTTGACCAGCACTGAAAGCAAAACATTTTTACACCCCTACTTGCAATTTTTTTTTTTTTTACAGATTTGTCATATTAACATTTTCCATTAAACATTAGATAATACATCAGGTAAAAGTAACAGTTCAGCAATTTTATATCTTGACATTAAGGAGCTCACTGTATGTGTGAATAGTGGTAACCACATGTGTAGTTTGAAAATCACATTTCAATTATAATAGTAAAATATGCTCAGGTCACATTTCATCCCAAAAATCATCATAATAACAATAGAAGGAAATTATACTTTGCATAAAGAAATTAAATTTATTTTAGGACCATTGTAATATTTTGGATTATTTCATTTTAAGTATAGTTAAACAGATTTACCCCCTAAATTCGCATTACTGTAACTTGTCTGGGTGTTTTACTTTTGAGGTTTTTTATTTTATTATTATTATTATTATTATTCTCAGTGATTCTCTCAGTATTACAGTAAAAAAAGTTCAACTAATGTAGTCTATTTGAGTAATTAAACCAGCATAAAATAAAGGCAGTACAACAGTCTATAAGTACTTTATGAATTATTTTTTTCCACATTACAGTCATCACAATGATGATGATGATTATTATTATTATTTTAATTGCATAATGGCAATGCTAAATGGGGGAGAGGAAAATAGTTAATTGTTTTGAAAAAAAAAAATCTTAATGGTTTTAAGACTAAAGTCTAAATGTAGTTAAGCAAAACATAATTTCGTATTTCTGTCTTTGGGGTCCTGGACATGTTCTTGACAGGTTTTATGAGGTTCAGCCTCATACAGTTACATGTAAATAAGTGGATTTTCCAACAACTGATTTATTTATTTATTTTACTTCTCTGTGCTTTCATTCTTCCAATTTACAATTTTTTATTTTTTTTTTATAATGCCTTGCTTTACATTTGTAGATAGCCACATTTCCCTCTCACTCACTAACCCTTCTTCATGAATGTAAGAGCTCCTCGTGGTAGATTATGCACTTGCTTTCACTGTGCTTGGCTCTATTTTCAGAACGACTCGTTGGGAAAATAAGAGAAATTGCTAATCAGTGACCCATATTGCGTTTATCCTGCATTTGTTTTGCATGGCACCCATCCAATTTCTTGGTTTGTGAGATGTTATGAAGGAGCACACCTCTGGACCTCATTAACTCTAAACACTCATTTAAACATAATTATGTGTACACACAACCTGACCTCTGATCTTGTTTACACTTTCCACCATTTATACAGCCTCAGTATCACTGTTAGATAAAGTTATTGCAAGACACTAGATTGGAAGGCTTTTGAAACACTTTGGGGATTTAAATGGGAATGATTTCAGTTGGTAAGTATTCTCACTGTGAATTTTGCCAGTGCCGATAATGGTCAGATGGTATTCACGTAAATAAGAAAGACTTACCTGAGAGATACATTTCCCCATTTTCTGTAGATTCTGACAGACTGACAGATTCAATTACTGTTTGAAATATACACATGCTAGATTCTGACTTCCTTTTTTGGTGAGCATAGCCATCACAAGGACAAGACAAGAGTGTAGTGGATTTAAAAAAATAAAGTTTAATACAAGACATATTTGCAGCATTTTAAGGCATCACAGATGCAAAGGCCAAAAGATTGAATGCTAGTAAAATTATGCAACCTTCTAAAATACCCAGGTATCCTTTGTGGAGAAGGCAAGACCGTACGCAAATGGCTTAATCTGCGTATGAAGAGGAGCAGCACTGTATTCAACAAATCTTACTTCAAGTTACAATAAATAGCTAGTCTGAAACATGTTCATACATAACTTTTTATAGCTATAGAATGTGAATATAATGAAATAATAAGTTACCTAACACTGCATTGATGCCAACAAAACTATGGCTCAATGAGTTAAGCAAAATGCATGATAGTTTAATGTCGCCACCCACAACTTAACAACAAGCTCTACTCTTCAGCACAGTGGTAACCACAAAATTTTCAACACAGAAACTCCAGCATAACTGAACATTAAACACTAACAAGCCTTTTCCTTTTCTAAAAAACACATTAAACGGCACTTAATTTCAACATTTGCTCTCCTGATCTATCCCTATGCAAAGCATGCTGGGAACTAGAAATCCACTGCCCAGTTTTAGTCAATGCAAAGGAAATGATTCACGTAGTCTCAACTCAAATGGTTTAAGTTAATTTGACATTTTACAAATTTAATTTCATTTAACGTAATTAAATTGAGTGAAAATGACAATTAAGTAAAAAACCTCAAGATTTGTGTTGTTTCAGTTTATTTTATTTAAATAAACTGAGCAAACAGCTAGAATCGTGTGTGTGTGTGTGCGCGTTTTTGTGACATATCAGGACACAAATGTGTATAATGACATAGTGTAGGGGGATAGAAAATACAGTTTGTACCATATAAAAACCATTACGCCTATGGAATGTCCCCACAATTCACAAAAACGAACATGTGTGTGTGTGTGTGTGTGTGTGGAGTGCTCTAAATTGGTCACTTGAGGTTCCATGTCAGTTTGTATTTTAGAAGTAGACAGCAAGGCAACTAGCCCTAGGATTTGGAACAGAGTTCATGTATTGCAAGTGTAAGAATCCATGAAATTATTGCATCAAACTCAGACTGTTTTTGTATTTTTTTGTTTTTAAAAAAAAAGTATATTGTAAAATTCATACAAACTGTGTATGCGATAATGATAATTCAAGAGAATTGTTTTTCATTTTACATAAATCCTAATCTTTTTTCAATGATGTCTCTGTCAACCTGCTTTTTGGAATACAAAAATCTGAAGAAAAAAGTGTTTGTTTTCAGAATGGTACGTGCAAGAAGAACATTGTGCAAACTCGCCCAGGCACAACTTTTGCATAAATTGTTGCTTATGTGTTTACGGTAACAGTTACATTTTCTATTTAAACTCCAGCATATTCTGGCTGGCTGGTAGAGAATCTGAGTTTATACAGTCTGACACCCCGGTTTGCCTCTCTGTCATTCATATTCCACAGCATGCAAAATTGAGCCGCAGCATTTATAATTAAAAATCTTGAGCAACTGCTCAGCCAAAGTGCTGCACTGAATTTATGGGTTCTTGTTTTATAAATCTACAGACAGAAAAGTGTTTGGCCCTGATGAACAATCAGTATTATCTCGGAGATTTTTCATAAAATGATTCAGGCAGTAGCCATAGGCTGTAGCAAGGCATATCTTTGTGCACATATCAGTGTGATGCAGTCTTGTCCTCATTTTTTATTTATAATTATTATTTATTATATTTTTTGTTTGTTTCCCTTTAGTTGCTCATCCTGAGGCACATTTCATGAGGCCAGTCTTTCTTATTCAAAGGTTTTACACTGCTGATCACTGGCAGATTGAACGTCCACTATAAAAGTACCATAAACTAAATATAGCACATCAGATCTTTCTTTGATGCATAACAGTAACGGTCTATTATTACCTTGTGCATAACACACATGCAAAAACATTGATTGAGTGTGTCTACTTGTCATATTTTAGTAGTATGAATGATAATGACAGAGTAGGCGTACTTAATAATTCATATCCCCTTGCATACATTAAGATTCCTTTTCCTGCATTGTTGGTACTGCATCAAAAATGGGTATGCTGTAATTCGTGAGGATCCTAAGGCTGGGTTTGAAACCTAGTATGTGGACACAAATGTGACTAGTACACAGACCATATCATATAGAATAATTTATCATATTTATATTTAAAATATTCTGAGAAGGATGTGCGGGGAATTTTATAGAACGTCTGTCTGCTTGAAGCACATCTAGTGTTTATGCTGATGTTTTAGCGAATCTTGAGGCATCTGTGCGAAAGCGATCCTCAAAATAGTGTATGAACCAAACAAAAGGATCTTGGCATCAGGTGTAGAAGCTCTCTGCCAAACAAATCATCATTTCACTTGTCAGTTCTGATAAATGAGGAGATATCTCATAAAATAAGCCCAATCTTGGGGCTTGCTGCTGCTTTTTCTTTCATTTACTGAGAGGATACGGTGTACTCAACCCTTTCATGTCAACCTAGTTCTGCTACATCAATCTGAGTTTGAGTTCACCAGGATGGATGTGTCTTTCTACACTCATGACTCCCAAGTCAACCTTTATGTGGCGTAGTGAAGTCCTAGGTTAAGTGACTTTCCTTTAAAGGGGTGATGAACTGAGAAATTTCCTTGAGCGTTTGACATATAAGAGGTCATCATACTATAAGAATATCCTGTAAGTTTTAGAGCTGAAAACTTCCTTGTTAGTCCAATAAAAGCTTTTATTGACTCCAGACCCAGCAAACGACAAGATTTTCAAAGTGAGGATCTATGACGTCAAAGGGCAGAAAGCACCGCCTCTGCAGAAGAAGATCAACTCCTACTTCATCACTGCCTGTTTAGCCCCGCCCACCGATTCACGCATGACATGCAATAGAATAGGTAGCCTAAGTAACATAGGCCTACGTGGTGCTAAACCAGATCGAGCTACCAAGCAATAAACATGCCGTTGAGGATTACAAAATATTGTGCAGTACCTGGACTCGACAGTAATGCAACATGTAAGTAACTCTGTTAATAAAGATGCCTGATCCGATATGCAATGATTAATGTACAGTCAGATGTTCTTTGTCTGTGTGTCAGTAAATCAAACCCGTGACTAAACGTCAACTTGCGTTGTTTCTCTTAGTAGGATGAAAATAGTCTGTTATTTAACGGTAATTAAATTATATAAAGAAAGCAATCAAAGAAAGCTCCCTTTGCAATCGTTGGAGCAGGGCGCGCTGAAGCTGTCAATCAAACAGCGCGAGTTTATCAGTGACTGATGCGCAAAACTCCCGTTTTATTCAACGAATCTCTTAGTTATATCGTGTTTACGCTGTAAGTGAAGATAAAAGCATTTGTTAGTGTACAGAAATTGAGTTGTAATGACGAGATCACTGCTTTCATGCGCTCAACAACATGTCTGTGATCGGCTACACAGTGTTCATCTCTGCAACCTTTCATGCCACAATCTAAATATAATGCCATAGATCTACATGTAATGCTATAATCAACACTTTTCGCGATTAGTTAACCTTGAGAGCTGTAATAGTAAAAACGCGCTAAAAGAGAGAGTAATTTCAAATGGAAAGATGTCAGCCAATCACAGTAGTGGGCGTTTACACTGAAGTCTCACAGCAGACACGCCCCTTAAAACAGAGCGTTCAAACCAGAGGGCTAAAATCAGGGTAGGAAAAATGCCTTTTATTTATCAATTATGACAATTTTGGATGTAAAAAGCATACTAACATTATAAGTGCACCCCAGGAAACATTATAAAACAATAAAACAACGCAGTTCATGACCCCTTTAAGGAGGGACACTACAGGCAAAAACACTCATGCGCCTGTTTTTTCCTGCGCCTGTCAATTTTGAGATTTTGCACTTTTTGGCTTTTCATAAAGTATTTTTTCAGACTGGTGGAAAGAAAACATCCAAAATACACTTTTAAGTGTATATTTTATATTACTTTATCTATTTGCGTCTGTAGATTTCAATTACAGTAAATATCTTTAAAGGCCGTTTTCTCAAAATTAGTTTTTTTAAGTGGAGTCAGAAATCTCCACTTATATACTTATAAACTTATATACACCAAACTTTACAGTTTTATATTCTGAAGGTTTTTACAAAGGGATTTGTTGATATATAATTTGCCTGATTTTATACATTTTATCGTTTTATGTGTGTACCTTCATTCTATGAATCACACGTACGCACATATGAGAAATGATCGTACGATCAAATTTAGGACGGTTTTATAAATGAGGCCCCAGATCATTTCTGCAAGACAGTATATTTGCATGCCTGATCATATTTCTCATCGCTGTAAAAAAAAAAAAATGTTTAAAATGGAAGTCCTATAGTTTCACAACTCTAAGCAGATGTTGATATTTTTGTCCCTCATTTGAAGGATAAACTGACAATTATAAGGCTTAAGGGATGATAAGAAAATCTGAAAATAATCTTAAGAACCACACTGAAACATGACGACAAATGTTAAGCCAGAATTTCCTTTTCGTTTTATTTATGCTACAAGAAGTTCTAATTATTGTTAACTCGGTAGTACTCTTCACTGTATTTTTTACTTATTACAATAAACATTTGAAATTGACAACATGGGCTATTTCATTGAAATGATGGTTCCTCTGATTTAAATAAATATGCCTTTCAAGCAATTGCAATTATTATATTATTTTTTTAAATATAGCTGAAATGCTAAAAAAAACAAAAAAACATCTGTAATTCTGTCTAAATTGTTTCAGCTATATCATCCAGGCTTAGTAGTTGCGGTAGTAATAGTATTTTCTGTTCTGTTGTTGTTGTTGTTAATGGATTCAGATTGTGTGGTTTTTAAGCAGACGCTGCAGTGTCTTCAGAGGTAATATTAATATATATGCAGGAGTGTCATTGGAATTGAATTGAAACTACGATCAGCTTATGCCTGCACAATCTTCCTGTTCTCATCCCCAAGACTTTGTGTCTAAAATGATGTCGCCAGGAACAGTGAGGATCAAGCAGGCTAATCTTCAAACAATTCTGGCCTCCTTAACTTTCAGAATCATTTTGTATGCTTAAATCATTTAATGGAAAGCAGCTTAAATTTTCAACCTCTCTTCACAAAGACCAGCCGTAGTCAAATAAAATTTAATTCTGCTAATCTGCACACTCAGTAAAGATCCATTTTCTGCTGCAGCATGTTTAATCACTAGGCTGCTTTTATAAACTGCAATATGCACTCTTTTTTGATAATTGAAAGATGTTAGCTACAAACTCCAAATGTGTTCTGACCAAAATGTGATGACTGACAAGTTACAGACATTTGTGCTGAAAAACCTTAAAGGATTACTTCATGCAGAAATTAAAATTCTGTCATTATTTACTCAGACATATTATCTTTTTTTCTTCTTCTGTGTAATACAAGAGATTTTTCTCACAGCTCCTTTCTGTTCAAAGTGACTATATAGCAAATAATTGTAGCACACAAGCCCTATGGACTACTTTATTGAGTTATTTTTTGAAAAGTATAATGCTTCAAAAGTGGAGAAAAATAGAGTAATGCTTCGTGGTCAAACTAAATACTGAAACAACACTCCAATAATCTATTACTCAAGTGTAATAAATCTTTTATTCATGAATAGCAGCTACACACTATGTAGACATGCTTTGCACCCATAATAAAGGCTCATGCATACAAATACATGGCTTTATAAAGAAACACCTTCCTGGGAAACACAACTTAATGCAACTCCTCTTGCAAAGTTGCACTGCACAGTGAATTCACTAAACACTTTTGATTGCAGTATTTCAGCACAAATCCCTGTGTCTTATCTACTAACCACCCACAATTTAGTTAAACCAGGTAGATGCTGAAACAGCGCTATGGCAATGTGTATTACTATTTAAATAATGTCATTATCATTATTTTTAGTACAAACACGTCCTTTCTATGCAAGTTATGAATAAAGTACAATCAGTAATATGTCTAAAGTCAATGCTATTTGCCTGGCACAGTTAACATGATGCTGTCCTGGTAAAAAGCAGGCCGTAAAGTGAATTTTCTTCAAAGGAGACATTAGTGTACCTTTACTAGTAATCATGGTGGTATTAATTCAATAAATAATGATGATGTAGAGTGTTATAATCAAGTATATATCCAGACATGCAGCTTAGTGGACCACACTTTCTGCATTTTAAAGATTTAGGTGTCTAGATCTCACTGTTGGAAAAGTATAGCAGGTTGCGAAAGTCTGCTGCATCCTCTGCAACCTAACACTCAGAACTAACCTGCAAGATGAGAGTCCGTCCTTTCCTGGGATCCCTCTCCACCATTAATATCCCCTGGGAAATTAATCATGCACACCTTTATCTATTACCCCCACATTTAAGGACTTCACAAAACCTCAGTCACACAGTCAGGAACTGGTCCCCAACAAGGATAGCCAGACTTCTTTCCGTCGCAATTGTCATTAAACTTACCTTCATTCCTGTGAATTTACCGTGTTACCTGTGATCCTTATTTAGCTTTGTTTATAGCTGTCTGTGTGACTTGCTCTCTGGTCTCCTGCAAACAAAACATAATTTCTTCTCCAGTTAAATGCCCATCATTATTATTGACTGTTTATGTGTCTGTTCCAGTATTCATCTTGGCAACAAAACTCTTGTTCTTGGGTTCAACTATACATACGCAACTGTGTATTCTTGACAAAATACCAGACCACTATTATGGACCCAGTGGGAGCAAATCCACTTACCAACCCAGAAGGCCTTGTCAATCAGATTAGAGAGACACTCTTCAACACCGTTACAGCTTCATGTAATCTAGCCAGTTCATCTTCCTCAACCCCTTCACCCCCCGACACACAAACATTGAATTCTTTGTCGCTGGTTCTGCAGTGTGGACTGCAGTGGTTTTCTCCTTTAGTGTTTGCTCACCCTGGAAATGCACCCTCATCGCTTTTCCACCAAACAGGCTAAGGTAGCTTTTATTATTTCACTTCTGATGGGAAGGGCTCTGCAGTGGGAAAAAACAATATGGAATCAAGCCGTTCCTTAACTCTAGTCTATAGATGCCTTCATTGAGCACTTCAAGGAGGTCTTCAGAAATCCAGTATGCGATTCATCCATCCGTGAGAAGATTTAGTATCTCCACCATAGTAAGTGGTCCATCACAGACTATGGCATTCATTTCTACACCCTAGCAGTGACTAGTGAATGGAAAAAAATAGCCCTCCTCACAACCTACCATTAGGGCCTCAATCATGAACTGGGGCTTCATCTCTCAGCATATGATGACAACATGGGGCTTGAGTGATTCAGTGATCCAATCACTGACTGGATGAAGTCATGCCTGTCTGACACTCACAGCAGTCCTCGCCAGCCACCTGCAAGACATCCTCCCGGGATCCTGATTCATCTGATGAACCAGTGCTGATAGATTCTTCCAGACTCCCCAATTCTGAATGCCAACATGACTACAGAATCACGCTCAGAATCATGTCTCAACCAGACTCTCTGTTCCACCTTATAGTGAACAGCAGACATGATGGCACCAGAGCTTCACAACAGGAGCCTTTTGTCCCACTGTGGTTAAGACAAAAGGGTGTGATAGGGCCCTCAACAACAACTAAAGGACTATTGTAATCAGGAATGCTTAAGGTGGAGGGTAGGAAATACAACATCAACGGCCCATTGATCACAGGCTAATCTCATCACGATTTGCCCATTGTTCACCTCAGCCCTCCATGCCTGAAACCAAGGTGTAAACTACCATGGACTCCCAGGGCCACCAAACTGGTTCTGACGAGAGCATAACAAGAGCAAAGAAATCCTAGAGAAAGACAATCTCTATACATACAAAAATGCATCTTGGTGATACCTTAACAACTTTATATTAAGTTTGGACTCTACGAGTTCAGAACACTGCCACAAGAACTTTAAAAAAAGGTTTGGAAAAGAAATAAAGCATTTCCAAGGTCCTAAAGACAGTTTTATTTAACTGTTTTTTTTGGGACAATGCAACAAGTTCCACTGGATGGAAAGCTGGGATGTGATTGGCTGA
>RJVU01080244.1:1620380-1630396 GCA_003731715.1 Anabarilius grahami | reverse complement strand
CTCTATAATTAAAAATGAATGGAAGTCAATGGAGACATATGACTAGTAATAAATGAATTGTAGAGCTCTCTAATTGGAATTGTTACTAGTAACAATTGAATTAGAGAGCTCTATAATCTTAATTGTTACTAGTAAAAATTGAATTATAGAGCTCTTTAATTTAATTGTTACTAGTAAAAATATAATTACGACGAGTAACGCTGGAACGTTTTTATGCTGAAACGGCCTTAGTGATCCATTAAAACGTACAATATATATATTTAAATTCAGAGTGGAGATACTATATTACTATTACTCTACTAGGTCTGAAATATATTGTTCGCTGCAAACATGATCTTACATTTATTAATTATTAATTTACTATTAACAAATGTGTAAAGTTGCATAAAATGGAAATACTCAATAAAGTAGGCTAACTTACCTCAGATGGATGAATGGTTGGATTCCACAAGTGGTAAAATAAAACATATATAAGACAATACAACATTTACTGTAGGTGCCATACAATTTACTGGTGACTTAATTTAAAAAAAAAACTGTTCTGTTGCGCTTTTGATTTGGCAGTGAAATTCGCTGATTTTGGGTGCGTAAAAGATGTGAAGGATTCTATGGTCCAGTTAGTATTTTCACCCCATAATGGCGGCCGCGCTACCGGAGCGCCATCTAGTGGCTGTTACCCAAAAATGATCAGAGTGTCGCCTCTTGGGTTCTATTCTCTTTGTCGTGGAGTCAGAGGCAGCTCTCTCTATCGTGCACAGATGCCTGATGAGCGCGGTGTTCGCTGACGCTCCAGGGAACAGAAACAAAGAAAATAATCTTCTAGATGAGTTTTATCGATGGATTGATGTGAGTGAAGTGACACATTTTATTTTCCATTTGTTGTGAATGACATTGATATTGTAATGTGAGTGAAACGGACATTTAACTTGTAAATTTAAAAGTGTATGGACATATACTCTACTAGCGACGGAGTGTTGCTAAAGTGTTTACAGAGTTTATTTTTTATTAAAAAGGGCAAAGAAAAGGATTTAAAGGGGATGTGCTGTACTGCCCCATTCTGGAATTTTCTGAGTTTAACGATCTCCTTGGTAAGTCAGTTTGCCTTGTTAATCGTCACCAATCAAATCGTTATTATTGTGTAAGTGGAAAAAGCAAGAGAAATTGAATGATTTATGTTTGAAAAAAAAAGTGTAATGCTGTATTTGGTACATAACAGCTAACTGTGTGCTCAAGTATGTGACGAAAAGTGGTCAGTTATATATTAATTAGTGTGTTATGTTGGAAAAATTGTCACAGACATTGCATATAGAAAGAAAATATTCATTATTTGAAAAATACATGTACATATATTAAAAATACTCAAGTTGTGTGTAATATGATGTATAGTGATTAATTTACTTTCATGAGTTAAGAACTTTATTGTATGTTGTAACAATGAAGATATTCATGATATTTTTGTGACCTTGTTTGTTCAAGGTCAGGTTTTTTTTTCTTCTTGTTCTGTCCTTTTCCAAATTCGAATGCTGTCCTCTGTCTGATGTGACGAGATGTTCCGGTACCTGCATTCTGGATTTGTCCCGGCCTTCCAGTGGTTCTGAGGAGGGTTTGGACTGGCGAGCCTCCCTTGAGTCTGTTCTTGGAGTTTTTCTGAACTCTGCAAATGGTAGGAAATCGAATAACTCTTCCTTTTTTATGTTTTTTCCTCATCAACAGAGAAAATACATTTATATCTCTCTTCGGACTATTTGAAAGACTGAGCAATTGAGGGTTTTGAGATCGAAGGACATTATTCATTGATTAATTTCATTAATTTTCTATTGTGTTGACAACTGTGATGCATTGTTTGGGTTTTTGATACTTGAACACTGATTGATTTAAAGAAGAAAAAGAGTTAACAAAGGTAACATAAGTGTTCATATTCAACCTTTATTATGGTGAATCAAATACTGAGTGAACGAACAAAGAACTTACCTTGTTGAAATCCGAGGGAAAAGGTTCATGAAACCTGCTAAAACAAAAGTGATAACTAAATTTAGAAACAAGAATTTTTGAAAAATCGTTTTCTTTCTGTTTTCATTGTTTCACATTGATTCAACTTACCTTTTGAGTGCTGCTAAACAAATACACATTGTGTGTTCAACCAAAACATTCTTCGAGTCTGTTCACTGTTGTTGTTGCATCTTTCTCAGCAGCGAATCTATTCTTCTGAGACGCTGGTCCATAGATTGGCATATAACAAGTTATTTATTAATCTACAAGTTATTAGCCAGAGAGTAAGCGCTACATAAACATAGCCATAGTTGCAGTGGACGCATCCACCACAGGCAAAGTTTTATTCCAGGCAAGCAGTATTTTCTCAGCAGCAGGAGGATCCAGCTAAACTCCATCCATGTACCACCTTCTTTCATAAACTAACCTCAGTGGAACTAAGACAGAACTACAACATCAGCAACCTCCGTGAAGCAAGATGGTTGAACTCTCACCAGGCCCGGTTTTGACTCCATTTATCTGATATCTGTCCTGAAGAACAAGAAATCATCCTTCCCCCTCATATCTTCAGGTCTATCCAATGGAACCTGGACTACAGGTACTGTCGAATGGTACATCTGAAGGGCCTTCCTACTGTCCACGAGCCTGCGGAATCACTGTTACAACATGTCTTCCGGAACTTTGGATTACCGGAGAATGTAGTGTCTGGTAGCAGTCAACAATTCATCTTGTTGGTGAATGCAGTGAAGGAGATCCTTGATTCCCGGTGCCATAGGGGTTGTTTCAAGTACCTCACTGACTGGGAGGTGTTTGGCCCAGTAGAGAGGTCTTGGGCAACTCAGAATGACAACCTGGAATCAACCCTACTTACCAGCTTCCAAGTGGAACATCTCACTTGTCCAGCTGTGTGTATCTGTATCTCATCACATTCACGATCAAGGGCTGCACAAATACTCAACTCATTCACACAGTCAGTTTCTGGTTTCCATCAAGGACATTCAGACTGCTTTCCATCACGATAGTCATACATTAGAGTTGATCCTTGTTTCCCTGTGTGTCTATTGTCATCTGTGTGACAAAATACCAGATTTCCTGCAAACAAAACATCATAACTTCTTCACTTATTTGCCCATCTTACTTCTTCACTTATGTGCTCATCTTGGGTTCAACTATATATCTGCAACTGTGTATTCTTGACAATGTAAACCTCCCAGGTATTTAATGAACACAACCCTGCATTCACATGGCGCAGGCTGATGGGTCCTTTACATGCAATCTACTTACAATTACATAATTCAATACAAGGCACAAGCTGATTTGCCTCTGCTGATTCTGCAGCAAATGAGCTTGTGCATTTAACAATCTTGTTTCAGTGTTCGCTGTAAACTGGTCCTGCAGTTTGCTATCAAAGTAATTCTAAAAAACGTCCACCTACCCCACTTCCCACAGTTCTAGATCTGCTACAAGACTAATGCATGCCTATTCATGCAGCAGCAGCATATCTTACATGCTCACAGCAACAAGTCTGTGAATCTATTGGCATTAGCAAGCAGCAGCAGCTTGCATAGAAGATCTAGTCCACCAAGACCAAATACTTTAACGATATCATATCCTTTAACAAACTAAAACTATTCAGAGAAATTGAAATGTTATAATTATATAATATATATTCATCAGAGTGAGCTGTCTAAAATCATTACAAAAATAAGCAACAATATGAAGCTCTCAGTATTCCTCACTGTTGCCATAAAATGTTTGTTACTTGCTGATTCAGAACAAGATGGGAGAAATTTGGTGTTCCCTGAGGAACAAATGAGCCATACTGGGAGTAATCACATCCTCCTATGCCTTATAGAGCAGTCCAGTATGAAGCCCTCTTCTCTGGGCATTTCTCGCTAAATGTCTTAATTTTCAGGAAGTCCCCACAGAGACACAGTGTGACCAGATGGCAGAGGATGTCCATATCCACATCATATTTTTCTCTTTTAAATAGTAGTTTCAGCCTTAGACAGCACAGCCACAGTTTGTTCACAGTTTGATACATATTGTGAACAAAACTAGCAAGACCTATCATAAAATCAGCTGTTCCAATGCTGATTTCTAAAAATCTACTCAATTTACAGCATTCTTCCCCAAAATAGCATATTAAAACAAGCTGTGGATGGTTGGTTTACAGGTTTTAGAGGGCACATCTAAACTAGTCTTTTTGTAAATAGTGCCAAGTCTGTCTTTGCCAGGGTGGTCCATAAGATATATGTTAGCATTTTCATTAATAACAGAAAACAAACCATCTAATTTTTTTTAATATTTGCTATTTACAGCTACTTTCTAATGGCCATCAATGAAGGAACATGTTTTTCTACCCATAATGTTGAAAACAAACCAGTCAAACCTTTGGGCTATGCAAAACTACTGAAATGGGTTTACAGACAGAAAGTATTTCAAGAGACACTGGTCATTACTTGACTTGATCTATTCTTTTCCTTTTCTATCATCACTTCACTTGTAATACATTTTACATTTCCTCCAATTTGGTAATCTCTTCTACGCGTATGGTCATAATGGTGAAATAAAAGCTTGCTGTAAAATGAATTGATGGAAGAAAATTAAAACTCATGTTAGGCCATGCAATTTTATGGGAATATGTGTTAGGCTTGGAGTGTAAACTGGGGTCCACACTCTTACAGCTTGATGATTTTTATCAACTCAGCAATTTAAGATAAGTTGAAGGAGATATTTCAAATTATATGACATGCAGTATGTTTATGTTCATCATACTAAGTACCCTCAGTTTAAAGAGCCATAACATCTTTCACAGCATGCTCACCACATAGTCATTGGATGAGGAATTGCAGCGAGTAATTACTGTACATAAAGCGTATGACTGCAAAAGCTGCACTTACCCTTAATCAAAAAGTTATGATGAAACATTGATTCTTAAGGCAGGAACACACCAAGCTAACACACCAGTGTGTTCCGCACCGTTGGCTGAAGTTGGTCCTCGTCGGCTTTTTTTCGGCAGATTCGACATGTTGAATCGGTGTTGGAGCTCCTTCTGATTAGCTGTTCAGCTACTGCCACCTGCTGGTTCGGAAAGGCATTTCATCTTACGCAGTTTTTGTTCGTCGGCCGACTAAGTTTTCTCAGTGTGTTCCGCACCGTCGGCTGAAGTTGGTCCTCGTCGGCTTTTTTTCGGCAGATTCGACATGTTGAATCGGTGTTGGAGCGCCTTCTGATTAGCTGTTCAGCTACTGCCACCTGCTGGTTTGGAAAGGCATTTCATCTTACGCAGGTGCAGAACGGATGTGCTACTTGGCCGTCGGCTGTTGAGCGTTGGTTTGGTGTGTCAGGACAACTTTGGACACAGACGCTGCTGACGTGAGCCAACCCTGCAGTCTGATTTTGTCGCCACTAGTTCGTCGGCGTCGGCTTGGTGTGTTCCTGCCTTTACGGAGCCCCTAAAAGGACATGGTGGTGAGAAAAAAATTGGGATGGGAGGAATTTTTCTTAATTTTTTTCAAATCTTTTGCGTTCCCTAGCAAAGATATTATCGTTCCCTTGCTGTGAGCTCGGACAAACACTTCCTGTTTAATGTCCCACTGGCAGTAGTGTTTCAGTCAGCTCCATATGGTAATAATGCACACAAATAATGCGCGGCTCATAGAGTTTGAACTTGTTGGACTCAAATATAAAGAAATGGAGTCAGTGCTTAAGTCAAAGAGTTCAGTAAAGTTGGCAATATATTCACAGATTCGAACTTCCCGGATCAATAACTCGTGAGCTAAACGTTGTTAAAACACACATGCAGCTATTTCCAATCATAGTAACCTAGACAACGAGCTACAACAACCCAATTTTCCTGTTGGGAAGTCTGAAGGGACCGTCTGAAAAGTGCAAAACCCAAAACCCTTTTGCTCATTGAGTAGTTTTCATAATATAAAATAACTTCACTATAACACACTGTACTGTCATTATATTCAGTTCATACATCACTGCTCTCCTGCTGGTTATAGGTACTACAACACTTAGTTTGGCAAGTAGCACATAAAGGCCTTCTTTACACAAATTATGTTGGTAACGCAGCTTACATACTTTTAAACAGCTTTTGCATTATAATTGCTTACTGAATTTGATGGCATTACAATTTATTTAATATTTTTACTCTAGATAGTATCTGTCCTCTGTCATCCAGGCCTGCACGTGCTGCTCCCTTTAATCCCTGGTTATCTGATGTTCTTCGTGAACACTGGACCAAACTCAGGGCTGCAGAGAGGAAATCAAAAATCAAAAGACCAATCTGACCTAGGTAGCTATCAATCTCTGCTCTCATCATTTTCTGCTTAAATTCATGCTGATAAATCTTCATATTTCCACAACAAAATCAACAGTGCTTCAAACACACGCACACTTTTCAAAACATTCAACTCTCTCCTCTGTCCCCTCCACCTCCACCCCATACTATGAAATTCTCCACAAATGGTCACTCATTGTAATTGCTGTGCCACTAGAACAAAAACTACAGTTAAGAAGGAACATGGGCGCTTGCAGGATTTTATCTCAGGGTACGCACAGAACTAGCAAAAAAAGTATTCTTGTCGCTTCATAACATTAAGGTTGAACCACTGTTGTCACGTTGACTATTTTAATGATGTCTTTAATACTTTTCTGGACCTTTAAATATGGTAATTTCATTGCTTTCTATGGGAGATTTAAAAAAAAAAATCTCTCGGATTTCCTTAAAAATATCTTAATTTGTGTTCTGAAGATGAACAAAGGTCTTACAGGTTTGGAACGACATGAGGGTGAGTACTTAATGACAGAGATTTTTTATTTTTATTTTAGGGTGAACTAACCCTTTAAGCTCATCTGCTTTAAATTTGCCAATATCTGATACGTCAGTTATTGTAATCCATTCAGCTGGATCAGAATGATCCGATGAAAGAGACCGGGGTTCCCCGGACTCAGGGGCCGAGAACACTGAGGTCTCCAGGGGAGGAGGAGCAATATTTGCCTCAATAGTTTTACGTTTTTTGTTTTGTTTTGTTTTTTGTTTTTTTTCAAATGTTTCAATGAAGTTTAACTGTTTTAGAGAGCATTTACTCATTACGAGCCTGGTTTTAAACATTAACTAACTCTAATGCCATTTTTCAGAAACAGCACCAATTAAACCCACACCTTTATTCTCATTCTCTCTTGCTTTCTCAATAAGTCATGGGTGTACATAGATAGATAGATTAATAATCAATTTTAAAATTATATTTAAAAAAATGGCATTAATTAGCATGCCCTCATGTTATGTACAGTGCATACAGCAATACGGCTGCAGGCACTACTGACAAGGAACAAGCTGTTTTTTGTTGTTGTTGTTGTTTTATTACATTAAAACACAAAGTAAAATACATTATTTTCTTTAACAGCCCACCTAGACTATGAAAATAAGCTGCAGAAATGGCTCCTTTTGAATGTCAGGAATATTTCAACTCATGAACATCCACATACAGTCAGAAACACTACATCGGGGCAGTATAAAATACAAAAGCGAAGTAAGCATTTACATAGAATTATATTAAAAACAGCAGTAAAATGCAGATTGTTTAATTCTAAGGGTCAGAGAGGGTGAAAAATGATCTGGAAAATTATGACTGTTTGCCACAAAAACATAAAACATGATTAAAAGAAATATACAAAATAATGAAATGAAACAGGTATGCTGTATTTCAGGATATACAGAATAGGTATATAGGTATTCACAATCAATGATTTACTTGCATGCACTGTCTGTTGTGCTTATCTTTTTAAGCATATTCTAAAATAAGGCATATTATATAATTAGCTTCATTATTATATAATGAAGGGAAGGGGGATTAATTAAATTGCAAATGCACAATAATGGTTTAGGCTGAATAATTCAAATATATTCCACACACAGGAGATGTCTGCACCTGTTTTACATTAATGGCATAGATTGACATTGCTTTACTCATTTTCTTGGATATATTCTGCAAATACGGATCAAACTGTGATTGCATTTGGTGAAGTTGATGTCCATTTGTATTCATGTCAGATTCTATAATCCTCAAATAAACAAACTTGCCTCATGAAATCACGTCAAATGCTGGTCAGGTGCATGATGAAAAAATAATTGAAAGGAAAGTGTTGGAGAAATAGAGAATTTGAGAGGGTGGAGAGAAAGAAAAATCCCTTATGTGACAGCACATGTCGAGTCCTGACCTCAGCTTACTGAATAAGTGATATTTCGGTTCAGTAGAGCGAGAGGGGCATTGCTTCATTGTTTTTATTTCTGTGAACATAGAGGGCAGTGTTTAAAAATCACAGAGTGCAGCTAGCAGGTACTTATAGATGCACTAATTCTTCAGCTATAAGTCTGAACCCCTTTATTCTGAACTGCAAACAAGTCATGTACTGTAAGTAGACAAATGGTTATGTGCACAGACCACATGTCGGTATTGGGACAGGGCTTTTGCATCTTCTCACTTGAAGCACACCGACTTGACAATTGATTCCAATAGAGTTTTAAAGTGTATTACTAATATAACATAATTGCTATATAAACCTAATGAGCAGGACACATATATCAAGTAAAAAAAAAAAGTGTTTTGCTTGTCATAATGCATTATTGGCTGGTCTCTTCTGAGAAGGACACTTGCAATTCTACCTGAAATTTTCATCAAAAAGGCATTTTAAAAGCTTAACTATGCTGCCTGTTTATTGGAACAGGCATGAGTCGTAAGTCCACCAATGCTGACTTAAAATGCTGCCTAGGTAAGCAACACCCTAGATTTTGGACAGAGCATATGAGTCATTGTTGAAAGAGTGTAATGATGAAGGTATGGCTGACAGACTCGCAGTAGAGGTCACTGACGTCCTCTGCTACATTATTCTGTCTAGTTCTCATGGCTGTTTCATCGCTGAACCCTGTGATAGAGCAGAAACCAAACCGCTCCTGACAGTAAATGTGAGTTTAAAAGTACCAAGGGCAGAGGCGACTGGAATACCAATGTGAAGTTGGCACTGATGTTGATTAGGGAGCAGTAACAGAACATTAAAAGCCCGGGACATGTAATTAACACAGGAAATATCTAATGGTTATTTTCCTGTTGGCTTGAAAACAATGGAGTTCAAACTTAAATCAGAAAGCAGTTCTCTTCAACACCAGGAAGCATCACAACAAGGCAAAGAATCTCAGATCACTTGCTATAGGTTGAAAGTAAAAGAGTTGCAATTGGACTTTTTGATTTATAGCACCATAATATGATATATGCATTACATTATGATAAAATGATTTGCCATAATTGTAGAACAAATAAAAACATAATACTTAGGGTTAGGGGTTTGTCCATATCAGCAGGCAAATATTAATGACGTAATAATTCCAGCCCCAGGAAAGCTCATCATGCATCCTGTTTAATAATGGAGCATTTTCAAGTTCTATATAGAAACTTATGTTAGGCTATAAAAAAAGGACCATGTTGCATTTTCAAACCAAATGTGACTGAATTTTATAGTGTGTTGGTGTATCTTCTGGATGCCCTGAGGTCAAGGTCAAAGCAGTCATAGGTAGCATGATCCTGTCAACAATGCTCAACCTTCATACCATGCACCATTGATCACAGTGTAGTCATAGGGCATCATTCACGGTGGGGATGAGTGGGACGTGTTGACATCTTTTTCCAAGGCCAGTTTTGCTTCTGCCACCTTATGAAAGATGTGGAAGGCATCAGTATCATCAGTAGCAGTGTTCTTAGAAATGCATGTACACACACACTCCCATGTCCTTTCACATCAAGAACTGTTAACAATGTATAACTATATTAGTGTCCACACTGATGCACAATAACAATCTGTTTATTATCAGTATGCACTGCAGTTAAAGGGTTAGTTCACACAAAAAATTAAAATCACCCCATAATTTACTCACCCTCAAGCCATCCATTTCACCCATGACTTTCTTCTTTCAGCCAAACACAGAGTTATATTAAAAATATCCTGACTGATTAATGGATGAG
>RJVU01080244.1:1577071-1620362 GCA_003731715.1 Anabarilius grahami | reverse complement strand
GGGTTAATCGATGCATTTGTGTAAGACAGATATCCTTATTTAAAACTTTATAAATAACAAGCTTCTGACGAGACAGCCATACGCATTTGGATGTACGCCCAAAAAGCGTTAACTTCCACGATGTACAACAATGACATGGACAAGCCAGGATATTTTTAATGTAACTCTGATTGTGTTTGGCTGAAAGAAGAACGTCAAATACACCTAGGATGACTTGAGGATGAGTAAATTATGGGGTAATTTTCATTTTTGGGTGAACTATCCATTTAAGTTGTCTGCTGCTTTAAATGCTTAGGTGCTTTAAAGCAGGATTGATTCTGATTGGCTGTCTATGTTTTTGCAGTTTATCAGCTGAAGAAAAAAAAAAAAAACGTTGAAAGTGATTCCAACGATATTGTTCCTCTGTACCATTATCGTTATAGTTGTAATGTGGACTAAGTTATTTTCCTGGGTGTGAACTGGCCTTAACCAATTGCTTTTCCACAGCTTTCTGTTCTAGGAAAATCATAAAGCAAAATGTAAACAGATATGTTATCATTGTCAGTTGGGCTGGTCGATATACAATGTAGCAAATTAGCTCAAAAGAAACACGTTATAATTAATCATAAATATTTGGATCAGTAAACAGAATTAACTTTATGTAGCAGACACTCAGTATTACTCCGTATTAATTGTCTGTCAACTCTCAGAAAGGTTATTTTTGTGGCCACAGAAAAATAACTTTTTTTTTTCTTTTCTTTTTTTTTTTTTTTTACTGGCTGTGATCATCATTAAAGGGGCTTTGTTTTGCAAGCAGTGACCACAGAATCAACACTCATGTGAATGTGCACAAAAGTTTTATTCAACTAAATCATGAACACATAACTTCTTTAAACATACACATACAAACATCATGCATACATAGGTGACAGTGAAAGTGAAAGAATAAAATCGAAACTGAAATGGGAATGATGCTAAATGTAACCACAGTTAACCACCTGAACAACCATCAGTTTCTTAAAGCACCTTGGCAACAAGGAGTCTACAGCTTACACTAAACTTGTTTAGTTAATTAAATGTACGATACTTGCACAATGCCTTGAGGAGCGTCCGGATATACAGTCTCAGAGGAAAGTCTTTATGGTTCAGTGGTTCGATGGTGGTAAAGTTGCAGTCAGGTTCTTCCATGTTGACTGAAGAAGAATGACTAACTTCAGCGAGGTTAGTCTGACTAGGTTGTTATTGGGAGACTTCTCTCTCCCAGGTGGAAAGCTGCAACATGGCTTGTTGTACTTTAAGGCCCCTTAGGCTGCTCGTTGGGGCAAAGTGAAATCCCATGGTTTCGCGGCTGGACCGGATGTCTCCAGTCTTTCCCACACGAACAGTAACAAGAAGAGAAAGCCACTGAGGTGGAGCTTTGAAGTTATAAAGACGTGATATGTAGCCCAATTTTCATTATACTAAGAAAGGATCATTTTGATATCACGCATGATATAGATGAGGTTATGTTAACTAGTGTTTCAAATCATAAAACAGTACACAATACAAAAAACAATATACAAAACCGTAATAATGCACACAATGTCCTGAAAATATGCTTGTTCATAGAAAGTTTGTCTAATGGAAAGAAGTCCTTTTTATGTGTCTGTTTCAATAGACAATGCAGTTGAAAGCGAACTCTCCTTACATTCCTTTGGGTCATAAAGCCAGTCTTTGTTACCATGTTAACCGGGGCCTGTTATGACTTTTGGGGGTTGTTTGTTTATGGACAAACCCAGGGATAAGGTTGTTTTCACCCAGCCATTTTTTTTTCAACCAATTTTGGATTTATTTTTTTAGCCAGCAATATAGTAATATAGTAAAAGGCATGTTTTTGCTCAGCCCCAAATAGGGGCAAATTTGTGGGGTATTTTAAGCTTAAACATGACCAGACCAGAGACTTATATTACATCTTGTGAAAGAGGGCATAATAGGTGCCCTTTAACCCAACCTGCTGGGTTTGTCCATATTTAACCCAACTTAGGTTGTTTTTAACCCAGCATTTTTTTTAGAGTGTAGGCACCTGTCAGTTTATTAATTAAATACAGTATAATAATAATTGTCTGTCTGAGTGGTCCAGTCTCTGATTAATTATTGTGCACAGTCTTAGAGGTGTCAATTTTCTAGGTAAAAATAAATCAATCATTATAAATCAAGTAAAATGGGGAGATAACCTTGCTGTAACCAAGACAATTGAATAAGCAATAACTTTATGGCAGTTAATCTAATAAACAGTTATTCCTTCTCATGCAGGCTCTTTCCAGAAGAGCTCTTCCAAATTGCCCATGAGAGCATAAGCCTGAGTCTAGCCTCACTTATTAAGATGCTGTCCATTAGCTTTCCACACAGCTTCACAGTACATAGTCTTTCATGATACATTAGCAGCTTGCTGCCCCAATAGAGATGTGGTTTCTGAAATACATCATGAACCACTGTCTCTTAACAGCATCAATGCTATTCCCATGTAATTTATAATCCCACATGACTGTCATGTTCAAAAAAAAAAAAAAAAAAAAAGCCACACCTGCCAAGCTTCTCTCTCTGCGCACAGCTGAATGCTAATGAGGTGTCGTCTTGCACTGTCAGAACCTATGTATGATACAAATGAGAAGTGACATGCATGAGTTGGGAAGGGGAGATAGGGTGGTCTCCGGCTCTGACAGATATAAGGATGGAAAGATAGGTGTGAATCCATAAGGAGCGCTGCAGGGCTCAACAAACCGCTCACAGCTCTCAGAAGTGTAATCCACTAGGGCCTTTTATACAAAGTGCAGGATACAGCATATCAAAGCAAGAAATAACTCCCAAAAGTTTCTCATAATAGATAATTATAGTGTGGATTCATCTATAGAAGACAAAATTCTTGTGCTCAACGAAGTTTGAAGGCCATAAAGAGGACATCTATTTATGATTAAAGAGAGAATAAAATATATGGGTCAGGACAACTGATTTTACAATCATGTCAAGTGACATTTATATATATTGCACTTTATATAATAAAGATTGTTTCAAAAAGCAGCTTCACAGTAATAAACAGGAAGGTTTTTCCAATTATGAAATAAATACAATTTAAGCTGTAAACCAGCTCTAAAAAGACAATACTGTCAATATTCAGCTCAGTTTAGTTCAATGTTGATTCAGTTAAGTTCAAATGTTCAAAATTCATTAGTTATGAAGTGAACTCAATTCAACCATAAAGCAGCTCTAAAGAAGGTAATAGTGTCGTCAGTTCAATAATAGTGTTCATCAAAACAAGCTTAATTCAGTTATAAGTACCTCTACAGAAGGCTACAGAATGTCGTTATTCAGCTCAAGTCAGTTCAATGTTGATTCAATTTAGTTTAATAACAGTGTTGATGTTGCAGAGTTCATCAATTATGAAACCAATTTGATTCAGCAATAAAGCAGCTCTACAGAAGACAATTGTCACTATCCAGCTCAATTTAGTTTAAGTTTTGTTCTCATTCAATAGTGTGCAGCCAAATCGATAGTATTCATGAATATTAGGTCTCATGCTATGTGCTATGTGTGTACTTTGTCTATATCATGTGTGATATAATGAAATACTGCATTTTTATGTTAATACAACAATATCATTATTACTTATATCACTTATGTATAGTTATATATTGGCATATATTTATAGTTAAAGGATTAGTCCACTTTTAAATACACTTTTCCTGATAAATTTACTCACCCCCATGTCATCCAAGATGTTCATGTCTTTCTTTCGTCAGTCGAAAAGAAATGAAGGTTTTTGAGGAAAACATTCCAGGATTATTCTCCTTATAGTGGATTTCAATGGCTACCAATAGGTTGAAGGTCAAAATTACTGTTTCAGTGCAGCTTCGACGGCTTTAAATGGGTGTGCCTCATACGTCCTGAAAAGTGAAGCAGCGAGCTCTTTGATCGCCCCCTGGTGGCTGGATGCAGTACAAGTCATAAACCCCGCCCTCTCAATGCAAACGAATGGCACTTGCCAAAATAAAAAAAATTCATTACACTTACAATAAAATTTTCCGAAAGATGGTTTTGGTCATTTAACGTAGTTGTTATCACGCTGATATATATTCAATTGTTCGTTTTTGTGATCAGTTTGATTTTAGCTAGCAATTTGATGTTATAGAAACGGGGCGTGTCGTCATGATCGACAGTTGATTGACAGCTTCTCTGAGGACTGTCGGAGCTTCGAGGGGAGATTGAAGATAAATAAATAACTATTATTTTTCGATTTCTGTGTTATTTCTCACTGACAAAAGGAGTTGTTCAGCAGTAAACATGTCCTAACCGACTAGGATCTGACAGATCACTGAGTTTTTTTCGGTCACGTTAAATGTGGGCTTTATAAGCTAATTAATAGATGTAATTAGCCAAGATAACATGCCTAACGTTAGACATGACGGGAAAAAGCAGGTGATCGTTATCGCAGTTACTAATTATTTTTATGGGTATAAAATAATAATTATCAGGACAAAACTAATCCTACTCTAGTTAATTAAAGAGCACTGTCTACACAGCAATCGATCTGCTGTAAGTTAATTCAACTTGACCGCGGTTTCAAAAATTGTATTGCTCTAGAAACAGAATATTATTTTACAAGTAGAATTTTAATTTGTGTATAATTTATATATTTAAAATACATCAATCACGATATGTTGTTTTGACCTAGTTATCAGTAATTTAGTTTAAAAATGAACAATGTGCATTAATAAACATTCAAATAAATGTAAATTCCTTATTGTCAGATGTAATTAAGCCATCGTTTAAGCCAAATGAAAAAGGGATGAGGAAAAGAAAAATATAATAAACAATAGATAATAACAAATAGGCGATCTCGATGACGCAGACGTCTGGGCGGAAGTTTGATACCGTGACTCCGCCTCCGGGCTCCACTGACGATTCTTTCTGCGCATGCCCAGGTTCCAAAACCGACGTTTTTGCGTAACATGTCAACGCCCATCATAGTCCGTTTTAACTTCAGTTCATTACAATGGAAGGAAGCGGCGTCGCGTCGTCCATCTTTTTTTACAGTCTATGGCTTTAAACGATACCAGATGAGTAATAAGGGTCTTATCTAGCGAAACGATCGGTCATTTTCGAAAAAAATACAACCGTTTATGCTTTATAAACAAAATATCGCCTTGAACGTACTTTCCGCTTCCGCATTCTTCATAACGCTTACGCTGAATGTTCTACGCCTTCCATATTCTACTTACGGAACGAACACGGCGGCAGTTTAGTTTTTTTCCGTAAGTAGAATAGGGAGGGGTAGAACATTCAGCGTAAGCGTTATGAAGAATGCGGAAGCGGAAGTACGTTCAAGGTGATATTTTGTTTATAAAGCATAAACGGTTGTATTTTTTCCGAAAATGACCGATCGTTTCGCTAGATAAGACCCTTATTACTCATCTGGTATTGTTTAAAGCCCTTGAAGCTGCACTGAAACTGTAATTTTGACCTTCAACCTGTTGGTAGCCATTGAAATCCACTATAAGGAGAATAATCCTGGAATGTTTTCCTCAAAAACCTTCATTTCTTTTCGACTGACGAAAGAAAGACATGAACATCTTGGATGACATGGGGGTGAGTAAATTTTTCAGGAAAAGTATTTAAAAGTGGACTAATCCTTTAACAAGATATATTGTAGATGTCATTTTAACTTTGTTGTGACAAGCAGCCCCAATCTGTCCAATAATATTTTGTAGGGGCAGTATACATTTCACATCACATCTCCTGTATGTGACTGGAAATTTTGATGAGCACATTCATTCCTTTGTCAGATGTTCAATCATTTTTATGACATGTTGTATATTTCTTCATTTTTGTCCAATATTGAAAGACCATTAAAAATGTGGCCTGAGAAAGTGTAACGCTGGGGTGCCCAGCTAGAGAATTAAACTCAGGTTGCTATGGTTAGAGACATGATAACTAACCTCTAGTCTACCACACAGCACTAGAGTTTTTGAAACCGAGAGTGAGTCACTGTTCAACACTAGAGTTCCACCCAAAAATTAAAACTCTGGTTTCACAGAGAGGGCTTAGACTAAAAAAACAACAACTGGTGTGCATCTTGACACCAAACAACGGCACTGGCATATTTTAAGATGTGTCAGTGCAAGTTGTTTCAGTTAAAACAACTCAAACATGCATTTTAGTCTGGGACTAGCTTAAGCCTTGTCTGTGAAACCAGGGGTGAATGTCTTAGAAACAGCAGTCTTCATGCAAAGCACACAACTCACAGTGGATTTCAATACATTTTAGTGTTAGCATCTTGCTAAGCTAACAACCTAATATTCTAATCAGCATAAAAAAATATAGTAATATCCATTCTATTGTCTCTCATGCTCCAGTATCTGGTCACACAGACAAGCGAATGAAGAAATTCTTAAATGAACAGGAAAAAGGAACATATAATCAACTTTTACTCACCCTAATGTACTTTCACACTAATTTGTATGGGCTTGCTTCTTCTATGGAACACAAAAGGAGACTAGCTAATGTGTTGTATTGAAGTTTTTTAAAGCCATACGTGCCATTTGATGTGTGTTCTTTTTTCTGCCATACTAAGTAATAGTATGGGCTGTTTGGGCTGTTTCAACCCAAATGATTCATTATGTGTTTTAACAACTTTAGTGTTTTGTGTCATTAAAGCATCCCTTGAGAACCAAACTAGATCATTATTTTGTTTTGTTTGCTTGTTATAAAGCTATTATTATTGTATAATATAATGATATAATCTTTTAGAAAGCACTTTACTTTTAAAAACTGTGGCAATGTAATAAAACACCAACATTCAATAAATAGTTATATTAATATTAATAATTGGAATAAATAAAAAATATGTCATTAGCTTAACTACTGTTGCCAAGCAGATGTTCTTTCAGAAATCTATTCACTGTTTTTCAAGCCACAACCTCAAAACTCATATTATGCATCATGCTAATAACAAATATTATAATATTTTTTAATTTGAAATTACATTAAAAAAAACTCAGTAAACTCAGCAAGACTGGCCCTCCAGGAGCTATAGCAGAGGTGTAAAGAGTACCATACTGAAAACCATACTTGAGCAAAAGTACAGATAACTTGCAGCGAAAATGACTCCATTACAAGTTACAAGTCACCAATTCCGATATGACTTGAGTAAAAGTCCACTAGAGGTCGCTTATTGAAAACAAGGCGTAGCTGACACAGTAATTGAGCGTGGAATCATGGGAGTTGGAAATCAATCCGATGGACTAGGCTGAAATCATGTTTATGGATGAGCTAATGTATTAAAGTTTTATTAACATTACGAAGGCGGAGCAAATGCTAATGAAAGACACCTGCAATACACACCGATCTCGAGTCCAGCGAAGCTTTTATTATGCTTCCGCTTCCACCATTTTCATTGCGAATGTGGCATAACGCAGAGCTGTTTTACATGGTTAAAACAATCATACTAAATACATTTGAGTGTGTTGAAAGTTATGTGAGAATGTTACACTGTGCGTTTGCTTGGTGGCTGGTATGAGATACTTTTTGCACTTTGCAGTAATCAAGATCGATATTAGTAAAACTGGAAATCAAGGGTAGCGCGGATATGACATCATTGACAGGCGACGCAATGACACAGTCTGTGTCCTGGTTAAAAAATGCTTTTTTCTCTGGATTTAAACATTGTTGGAAACACAAACAAATCTTACATATTGTGCCTTTAAGTATTTTACTCATACTGAATGTAGGCTCCCTAGTCCTCAACACCTAAGAGACATGCCAGTGAAAAGCAGGAAACAGTTGATTTGTGAGGAGAGCGAAGTTTATTTTCTAAAATCAAAATAAAACTGAACACCTCAACATTGCAATAAATCAAGGTCGATACAACAGCCTCTTAAATGTCTACACTTAAGCTCAGTTAAGCTCAAGTGCTCAAAAAGGGCATAAGTAAGTCAATATCCTTCAAACAGGTCTCTTCAATATAACAGATAAATAAAATAATGTTGAATAAAATTAAATAGTCAAAGCCTATTTGCACTGTATGTGCTGGTTTCGACCTCATCACTAACTGCAGCCATGTCCTCATCTCATATATGAAACACCTGTGATTCAGCAACTACCTGCTAATGCACTGACATTTGTGTAAAGTAGCCTTGTTGACAAGTTTGGGTGAGTAAGGGCACAAGATATAGCAAATGCCCTGTAGATGGCGATATCGCTTCTTTTGTGGCAGAAATAAACTGCTGCAGAAAAAGTTGTGTCATGCAAAATGTAACAATGTTGGAGTAAAGAGTGCACTCTAAAAAATGCTGGGCTGTTTCAACCCAAATTTGGGTCAAATATGGACAAAACCAACCGTTGGGTTAAAAATGTAATTTAAAATTTTAACCCAATGGCTGGATTTGTCCACATTTGACCCAAACAACCCAGCATTTGTGTACATAGTGTAAATATTCTAATTCAAAAATGAAGTCAAATAGAGAGTAAAAGTTGATAGTAAAACTAGCAAGTAGACAAAACGATACTTAAACAGTAACTAATTATATTTACTCAAAAACTTTACACCACTGAGCTATAGGAAGTTTGACAACCCTGTTGTAGATCAGACTCTTGGTTTAAAATGCCAGAGTCTTGCTGTAATTCAGGAATCAAACTTGAATTGCCATGGAGTGAGATCCCTAAATCAAGCAGAACTGAAGCCTCTTGAACCCAGCACAAAGCCAAAAGGAGGGACACAAAATAGTAAAGTTTTCCAGACCTCATCCTAAGTATAGATTAGGACTGAGATGCACACAGATGAAAATCAGGTCGGAGCTTAAATAGAGCCAAACACTGGTGCAATCAATAACTAAATAACACAGGCGAAAACAATGATTAAGATCAACTGAATGAAAAACAGGTTTCTTTAACAGAGGCCCACAGTTAAACTTTCAGTTCATGTCTCTACTGATGGAACAAAGAGCATTTGCTTCACTGTGTGTTTTAACAACTTTAGGGATTTGTGTCAGGAAAGCATCCCTTGATAACCAAACTAAGCTTTAGAATATATTTTTTGTTTGTTTGTTTGCTTGTTATAAAGCTATTATTATTTTATACTGCTCAAAAAAATTAAAGGAACACTTTTTTATCAGAGAATAGCATCAAGTCAGTTAAACTCCTGGGATATTGCTCTGGTCAGTTAAGTAGCAGAGGGGGTTGTTAATCAGTTTCAGCTGCTTTGGTGTTAATGAAATTAACAACAGGTGCACTATAGATGGGCAAAAATGAGACGACCCCAAAAACAGGAATGGTTTTATAGGTGGAGGCCACTGACATTTGTTTCCCCTACTCATCTTTTCTGACTGTCTTTCACTAGTTTTGCATTTATTTATTTATTGTTTTGCATTTGCATTTGCATTTGGCTAGGGTCAGTATCACTACTGGTAGCATGAGGTGATACCTGGACCCTACAGAGGTTGCATAGGCAGTCCAACTCCTCCAGGATGGCACATCAATATGTGCCATTGCCAGAAGGTTTGCTGTGTCTCCCAGCACAGTCTCAAGAGCATGGAGGAGATTCCAGGAGACAGGCAGTTACTCTAGGACAGGGACGTAGAAGGTCCTTAACCCATCAGCAGGACCGGTATCTGCTCCTTTGTGCAAGGAGGAACAGGATGAGCACTGCCAGAGCACTACAAAATGACCTCCAACAGGTCATTGGTGTGAATGTCTCTGACCAAACAATTAGAAACAGACTTCATGAGGGTGGCCTGAGGGCCTGACGTCCTCTAGTGGGACCTGTGCTCATTGTCTGGCACCGTGGAGCTCGATTGGCATTTGCCATTGAACACCAGAATTGGCAGGTCCGCCACTGGCGCCCTGTGCTTTTCACAGATGAGAGCAGGTTCACCCTAGGCACGTGCCAGACATGAAAGGGTCTGGAGAAGCCATGGAGAACGTTATGCTGCCTGTAACATAGTTCAGCATGACCGGTTTGGTGGTGGGTCAGTGATGGTCTGGGGAGGCATATCCATGCAGGGACGCACAGACCTCTACAGGCTAGACAATGGCACCCTGACTGCCATTAGGTATCGGGATGAAATCCTTGGACCCATTGTCAGAACCTACGCTGGTGCAGTGGGTCCTGGGTTCCTCCTGGTGCACGACAATGCCTGGCCTCATGTGGCGAGAGTATGCAGGCAGTTCCTGGAGGATGAAGGAATTGATACCATTGAATGGCCCCCATGTTCGCCTGACCCAAATCCAATAGAACACCTCTGAGACTTTATGTTTTGGTCCATCCGATGCCCTGGTCCATCCGATGCCCTGGTCCAGATCTGAGAGGAAGTACCCCAGGACACCATCCTTTGTCTCGTTAGGAGCATGCCCCGACGTTGTCAGGCATGCATACAAGCACGTGGGGGCCATACAAACTAATGAGTACCATTTTGAGTTGCTGTAATGACATTTCAGCAAAATGGACTAGCCTGCTGCATAATGTTTTCACTTTGATTTTCGGGGTGTCTTTGAATTCAGTCCTCTGTAGGTTGATAATTTTCATTTCCATCAAACGATGTGGGATTCTTTCATTCCTAACACATTAACCTGTCCATATCAGTATAGATATCTAGCATATTTCTGATGTGTTTTCAAAGTGTTCTTTTAATTTTTTTGAGCAGTGTATAATATGATATAATCTTTTAGAAAGCACTTTACTTTTAAATGTAATAAAACACCAATGTTCAATAAATAGTTATATTAATATTAATAATTGGAATAAATAAGCAATATATGTCATTAGCTTAACTACTGTTGCCAAACAGATGTTCTTTCAGAAATCTATTCAGTGTATTCCCTTTTGAATTTAAACTGTTTTTCAAGCCACAACCTCAAAACTCACATTATGCATCATGTTAAACTTTCCGACAGAGATTTTTCTAGTGTGTAGGTGCCTAGTATCGCTTAAAAGTTTGTATGGTAATACTAAAGGCCAGACAAACAGGCCTACTTTATGCAAGTAAACAAACGCCTCTAGCTATGCAGCTTGCTTCTGTCTGCTTCTACTGTATGGTAAGGCGCCCAACACAGTCACAATCATTTTATTTGCATTATACTATTATGTAGATACTGAGCACCTAACCTTACCTCTAAATCTAACCATTTCTCATATGTGTGTTTGCGATGAATAGTAATAAATAGAAAATGCAGTTTGATCCAAAACTAGCATTCCAAAGGTCATTTTTATGTTCATTACACCAAATTGCCATAATTTGTCAGGAATTGTATTATAGGGAAAACTGGGAGAAATTGTCACAAGGTCTATAGGTATTAAATAAGTTATAAGAGACCCTATCCCAAATGTGTAAGCCTTTTGTTGTGGGGCCTCCGGGAAAAGGCTTGGATTATTTTGAACTGAATTTTCAGCATAAACAACCTAAAGGTCATTAACTCTTGCTGTGGAAATGATTTAACTGTAGCAAGTCATGCAAAACAGTTTCGGCATGCTACTCTATCTAGCTAAAATACCAAGTACTTCTCCAAAAAAAGAAAAAAAGAAAAATTGAACGAAATAAGATAATTACACTACCAAGTACATGACTTTTTTTTTTTTTTGCTGTTTCGTGTAGTGTTTTGATAATTTTGTTTGGAAAATGCCTTTATCTGAGTTGTTGACAAACTGCACAAGCAGGTGTTGATCTTGGTAAATGTCTTGGTAAATATTCTACTTTATCCATTTTTGTGTGTGTGTGTGTGTGTAACCAGTAATCAGTGTACTTTATGTTTTGAATTGCCTTATAGTTTTACAGCCCAAAATGAGTTAGTGTGTGCATGAACAGGGTTAATAATTCAGTGTTAATCTTGAACCAATTCATTGAATAAAACCAACTCAAAAGCATCTATTAAAGTATACATATATTTTCATGTATGCTTTTATAAATATTGCCCCTTTGAGTACACAGTGTAGTGTACAATTTGACAGAGAAAGACCCCTGTGAAGACCTTGTTGAGACAGCCATCAACACAGATCCTCAGTGAAGACCACGAGAACCAGACAAGTCCTCTTCACAGATCCTATGGCCAGCATCAACTCCCTCCATATGCTGATGTGGTGTACCCTGATCTTCAAGCAGAAGAAACTGAATGAAATATTCTGAATGATAACAATCCACAATCCGACTTGTGATGCAGCCTGGAAGTAAACCACATGTAACCCCACCTGTTCTACTTGCACCTCTGCGAGCAGGATTCGAACCTGTGTTTCCGGTATGGGAGGCGAGCATGCTAACAAGGATGCCAAAGACCGCGGCCTCTAGCGTCAGTCGCTAGTGCGCCTCTTGAGGCCAGGGTAGTGAGGTTTACTCGCACAGCTCTTACTGGCTGGTACATTCACCCCGCTAAACCTCACCCTCACTAAAACTCATCTGCTTTATGTACTTGTATAGAGTAGGCCTATGTTTCTGGCCTGAAACTTCAGAATAGAATAAACTATTTATTTATTTATAGAATAAAGAGTGGCTTACTTAATACTACAAACAACAGCTTCAACTGACATTATGTATTTACTGTTCCATTTTCCACAAGCGTACGTGTATACTGGAGAGTCAGCTGTAGCCACATCCAACCATGAGAGATGTCTGGTGAAAATGATGACTGATGGCAGATATTAATACCTCGATATCCCTCACATTCATGACGTGTTTTCTCCATGGTAACCCTCAATTACTGCACGATCATGGCCTCCACACAATATTTAGAATGTCATGTAGCATTACAGCACTGTCCATCCTCATGTGTGGACTGATTCTGGCTTTTGAGACTTTGAATCCATACAATTGAATGTCTGTCCTCTGTCACAGGTGTTTTCAATTCATTCCCTGTGGTAGCTGTTCTCACAGAGGGACTGTGGGATCGACATGGCTCTGTTACCAAAAGTGCTTAAGTTTGAGTTGGATTTAGTGTTTAAAGCATATTGTTACATATTTAATTCAGATTTAAAAATCTGACTTGTTAGGATTTCTTTTATTATTTTTGACTAAGTGCAACACAAGAGTCACAAGATCATAAACTAATGAATGCTGTCACTTCTGTCTGTCTTTAATTTTCTTTTTCCTTTTTAATGGGCATTTTGCATTTATAGGATTAGAGAGTGATCATCTACTTTTTTCGGCAGTTAGTTCCAGAAATAAAAAAAACAAACAAAAGTCATTGTTAGTCTATTGTATAGTCTTTTTCTCATCATAATTTGCAATGCTTAAAATAATTGTGAAATACTTTTTAAGTTATTGTCATAATGTGTCTTTTTTGCCTAATCTTTGTTGATGAAACCATTTCATCAATTATTATTATTATTATTATTATTATTATTTAAGAGTATAGGGAGACTGACTCAATTATATCATTCACAATGCATCATGATAGTGGGTGTTGAAGTGGTTTTCAGTTACAGTGACTTCTCTGATTGATGGATCTCTTTTGTGGATTATTGGTAGTCTACAGTAGTGTACACTGAACACAATTTGTAAAAAAACAACAAAAACTGACTTGTGGCTTCTATGTAAACATATATCATCACTTGACAGCCTGTTTGATCTGTTTTTATTATCACTAAAATCAATTTCTCTATGGGGATAATGAACAGGATTTTTACTTCTGGAACACTACTTTTGCGCTCTATACCACTGGTTCACAACCTTTTTTTACTTCAAAGACCCCCATTGTCCACAACAATATTCAGTGATATACAATATTAGCCAGACTAATATGTTTCCTCTGGTACATCTGCTGCAATTACCAAGGTCTAGAAACCACACTTTTAAAATTAGGCCACCTCATTCATCCAGGTCTTCCAAGACAGTGGGATTCCTGGTTCTTCAATGTTCAAAAGATTATTTTCATGATTGCTTTGTCTTATTTTAAGTAATTTTAAATCATCTTTTGACCCCCTTGAAAGTTGTCATATAAATGACACATCAGGACACATTTTCTGTTCCTTAGACTCTCTTTTTTTAAAGGTTGTTTAGATGTTCTGCATGCAGTCCACCAAAAAATAAAAAAGTAAATAGCAACAGCAACAATAATAATCTAATTATGCAGCTCAAACTTACATTAAATACACAACAGCAAATCAACATGTTTATTTCTATAAAAATCGTTTTCTAGGAATCAAAGATTGAAGCAGCCTGCAGCATGTTACACTATCCCATGTGTGTTTCCCTCCTTGCTACAAATATGCCAAAAATACTGTTCCTCATAAATCATCGTAATCATCTTGTGTGTACCTAATACTCATTATGTTTCTTTAGTCAGATGGAGATGAGACATTCATCAATGTCATCCTTTATCATGCTGTGCTTTAGTGACGGTGTGTAGCCTACATTTTTGGGGGGTGAAGGAACAAAAACAAAATCTTTATTAAATTCTGCAAGCTGTGTATTTCTGCAGCCATACCGGATGGCATCTGTCCACATGCTCGACAACAGCATGCTAGAGGATCAGCAAAACTATTAGACTTTTTGTTTGTTTTTGTTGTTGTTTGTTTACTTGCCAGACAGGCAGTTTTTACATTTTACTTAGTAGGGCACATTTTAAAATACTGTACTGACAGTTAATTAAATGTAATATGTTAATTAAATGTAATATGCAGTACTGTAATAATTTTTACATACAGTTTTCTTACTGTTTACTTACAGATATATATATAATTTTTTTTTTTTTTTACAAAGGCTATTACCTTAGCTTGAGACAAAATTACATAAGAAACCCATCTGATAACAGGAGAAGTGACATGGAGAGTAAGGATTGGATGTATGGTCCCAATACGATCCAGTCATTTATGATTTTAAAAAACATAATTATATACCCTGAATATGTTCTTGTTATTACTGCATTCAGTTTTACAATGCACTAGGTGGAAATAGTATCTGCCCCTATTTACACTATAAAGTATAAACAGCATCTAACTCTATTTACGCTTGTTCAAAGAAAATATTGTTATTCCCATTTTATGAATATTGTATAATGTTCTTTGAGGCATAAGAAAAAAAGTGTGATGTAGTTTGGTATTCCTGTATTTTAGATGCACACAGCTGCTGATGGTACTTCTAAAATACTGTTCCCCGCCTAAATGAGGTTGGTTTTTGCACACATTCTTGACAATTTTATTAACTGTAACAAGTAGCAGAATGATTTATAAAATTAATGATACAGTTTTAAATGTATTAATTATAAGTAAAAATGTGGTGGTTTCTAACAGTAACCACTACGCATAAAACATAAGCATAAAATGTGGCGGTTACACACAGTAACCATAAAGCAGATTTTATATGGGAAGAGTGGTGTAAAACTTTTTTATGTTTGGTGTGCCTTGGGTATTTCCAACTTAAGCCAACAATGATAAATTGATGCTGTATTGGGCCAGGCTGTATTATACAGGAAAATGTCAGCGGTTTGTAGCATTTTCTGTGAGATATTTACTTCATTTCAATGTTTTGTAAACTCAGAATCAACACTGTTGATCAAAACATTTATTTTAGCCTGGGTCTTCCATTATGAGGTTTGGTCTTTTCCTCATAATGCCAATCCATATGCAAAAAAAAAAAAAAAAAACCCTGCAAGAAAGGAAAATCAGATGAGATTTCTAATATCTCGGTTGTTTTAACCTTATAGTCTGCAATCAAAATAGATTTCAATATAAACTCAAACAATTTATTTGTTTGATGTTTGACATGAGTCGAGAGTTGCAATAGTGTGACTTATGAGAGTGTGTTGAACGAGCAATACGATTTTCTTTTGGAATATTACCTTAATAGAAATGGAAAATATATATAAAAGTTAGAAAATGGCTTTTACAACCTCACTTGCTGCTGATTCATACACATAAAGCATATCAACAATAAAGATAATCTGTACTAAACAGCACTGAGCCATTGAAAAATGGCATGAACTCAGAAGTTAATGGGAACATTTCAAATATTTCAAATAGGACACCTACTGATACAGATAAAAAACTTTGGAAAATAACCTTGTGAAGTACAACTTTTTGCAGTTGTGCCGCTTCACAGATATTTTTCATTTTGGACAACCTTACATCTTGGAATACTTTCTTTTCAAAGTTTTTCAGAAACATTATTATTATTATTTTTCCTCACAGCAATGGCTCATATAAATCATATAAAACACAGAAACAGACTTGTCACCACTGGTTCACAGACTGATTAGCTGTTGTGTTTTATAGCAGATCAATTAGCACAACTGAGCAATTGTGCTATCTCTAGGAATAATCAGTCTGGAGTGCAGTATGTTGACCTACAGTGAGATTTTGATTTTGATTGATCTGTCTGTGTGTCTATCTGTCTGTCTATCTGTCTGTCGGTTGGTTGGCAGCAATGTTCATTAGAAAACGGTTCTGTTTCTATTCTAAAATGCCCAAGACAGTGCTAAGCAGACCATCTAAATGGCTACATTCTTTAATAATAATTTTAATAGGTAGAATTTCACTAGTTGTTTAACTTGGTATTCAGAGGTAATGTTTATGACAGTGGTCGTATACTGTCATGTTCACTGCACAAATGCAAGGGAGAGTTTTATGCAGGAATTGTGTAAGGATTCACTGTAAACCCTAACCCTCAAAATACTTAATTGGTTTGAGTAGGACAAACCTATTAAAACAAATTAGTTCAGTTAAATTAACTGAGTATTTAGCACTTTCTTTTTCTTTTGAGTTCACAGCACTGAGATGCTGAAGACGGATCCAAAGAGGAGAAAATTCTGTTCATGATGCTCGAAATATAGAAAGAAAATATAAATATTGAATTGGGGTTGAGGGGTTATATGAATGTATCTTTGAAGGGAGCTTCAAAGATACATTCATATAAAGTAGTATACACTACATATAAAGAAGTAGGCCTTATAAGCGCAGTGCTGCTTTGTTTACAGCGGTAACCAAGGAAACGCTGTATCACTGCTCTTCCATAAGCGCAACCTGCTGTCAGAGAGTGAATTTCCGTCTCATTCAGCCTGTCTGCTGTTTTTGTTTCATGCTTTTTTGTGTGTGTAGCATATAATTTCACAAAGTCAGACCGTTCTGTTTTTGCTTTAAATCTTGAAACTAAATCTAATTCAAATAAAAAACAACTGCTCATGCAACGTGTGTAGCATCTCTTTGGATCACGATTAAATGCAGTGGTTACCTCTAATTTGAAATGGCTAGATTTTTTTAAAGCCAGTTTGCTTGTTATAGAGTAAATAAACAATATAATAAAAACAATAATATCATCTGCAACCAGTATTGGAATTTACCAATTTGCTTGTAAAAATAAATATATCAGAATCTGAATTGGCCATGAAAAAATACTAAATACAATCTGGGCTGTCTTTTTCTACCAATTCTTCAATAGGTAGATCTTGTCTTTCATAAAGTTCGAGGACAGGGATCTTGGACTTAAAAAGGTTGGTGACCACTGATTTAGACAGTTTAACTGAATCTGGGCTGGGATTTATTTCCCAGCATGCTTTGCCCATGGTACTCGAAAGGGAGAGTAAATGCTAAAATTAAGTGTTATGTAATGTTTTTTGAGCAAGATTAATGGTAAGGGAGATTTAGTGATTAATGTTTTGTTATGCTAATTTAGAAGAGTTTCTGTTAATGTGGGTTTTTGGAGAGTTAGCATCATGGTGACAAGTGGCACATGCTGCTTGGTTTGAGAGCAGGTAAATTATATGTTTTAAGTTGCTGTACTCATTCAGAAATGAAATATATCATGCTATTGTTAAAGGGTTAGTTCACCCAAAAATGAAAATAATGTCATTTATTACTTACCCTCATGCCGTTCCACGCCCGTAAGTCCTTCGTTAATCTTCAGAACACAAATTAAGATATTTTTGTTGAAATCCGATGACTCAGTGAGGCCTCCATAGCCAGCAATGACATTTCCTCTCTCAAGATCCATTAATGTTCTAAAAACATATTTAAATCAGTTCATGTGAGTACAGTGGTTCAATATTAATATTATAAAACGACGAGAATATTTTGATGTGCCAAAAAAACAAAATAACGACTTATTTAGTGATGGCCGATTTCAAAACACTGTTTCAGGAAGCTTCGGAGTGTTATGATTCTTCTGTGTCGAATCATGAAGCGTGTCAAACCGCCAAACTGCTGAAATCACATGACTTTGGCGCTCCGAACCGCTGATTCGACACGCTGATTCATAATGCTCCGAAGCTCCCTGAAGCAGTGTTTTGAAATCGGCCATCACTATATAAGTTGTTTTTTTTGTTTTTTTTGGCACACCAAAAATATTCTCGTCGCTTTATAATATTAATATTGAACCACTGTACTCACATGAACTGATTTAAATATGTTTTTAGTACCTTTATGGATCTTGAGAGACGAAATGTCATTGCTCCCTATGCAGGCCTCACGGAGCCATCGGATTTCAACAAAAATATCTTAATTTGCGTTCCAAAGATTAACGGTCTTACGGTTGTCAAAATTTAAAAAATTTACTAAATCTTTTAGCTAACTCAGTACTTCAAAATAATAGCAATTAACATGCATGAGTACTACAAACTCAAAACTTGATAGTTCTGCTTACTTAAAATTGGGAACATCATAACTCAAAAAATGTATGTAACTGATTATCTCAGATTTTTTAAATGTTAGCCCAACTTATTCGGGTTTACAGTGTTGATGATATGTCAACCGAAAAGTTGCGTAATATTCTGCTACTCATTAATGAAGGATGCTCAACCCTGCCATTACTATAATTATTAATTTCATGTGAGATTATTTTTAAGACCATATAAAAAGAAAATTGGAGTTCTTTTTGTTCATGTTTTATTTGCAGGGATCTGGATATGCTAGTCTAGTCTGAAAAGTTTACAAAAACATTTAGCGGATATACACATTTAAAATATAGTCTTTTGCTTTTGGTAAAACAACAGCTCAACATAGAAAATTGGAATATTATCTGTACCTAAAAAGAGAATATAATTTGGCAAAATAGCTGAGCACAGTCACTGAACGTTAACTAAAAAAGTCCTGACCATGTACAAACTCACCGTAGAGACTGTAGGCTTGGCTACCAAAACTATACAGGCTGTGCTCCTACTGCACACAAAATTAAGTGGAAACTGCATTTTCAGTCAACATTCCTAAATTATACGCAAATAACACAAACATTTCCCCATTTCACAAGCCATGAAAAAGACTTTAATCTGATGCCAAACAATATCAAACTCCCAGAACTGCTAGGGGAAACGTTGGCAAGCTCAAACCTGACTGTCAGATATGTGAAGTCCTGTCACAACAAAAGAGTAATTAGTGGAACAGGACCCAAACAACATTTGGATTTTTTTTTTTTTTGGTCCTTTTCCTTCTTAAAAAAGCTACTTGTGCATGTGTGAATTATCTGCATCTGTGCAGCATCTCTCAACTAATGGTGAAGCTGTAAGTTTAATTACTTGAAAAGCAGTGGTATTTTCACTGAGAAATAAAATTTTCAGTAGCAAAGCTATTTTATTGATAAAAGTCACGGGGCAGCACTGACAACAAGTTGACAAAAAAAATAAAAAATAATAATAATTTAATGCATTTTTAATATTCAGGCTTTCCATATATCAGTGTATATTTCCTCAGAGCATTGCAGGTTTCAAGGCAGCTCGTCTCATGACTCTTTGAGCATACAGTCCGAATGGGTGCACTATGGTGGATATCTGTATGGGAATCATGTCTCATTGCAGACTCAAGATCAGAATACATCTTTTTGCCACCATTTTTCATTCTACTAGATCCAAAATTGAAGTCACCTCATTTGAGGGACAAAATAGATGGGCAAATGTGAGAGTGCTTCTCTCCACAGGCTGAAGTTTGAAGAGAGAAAATCAGGAGTGAGACCTGTCATTAAAACTAATCTTCAAAATTCCCCTAATCCTTATCATGCCTGTGGTTTCCTTTCAATATATTACAGATCATTTTAAGATACAGTAGTGTAAGACTAGAGGAAATAGTAGACAGTGTTCTTCAGTTACAGATAATCATAATTTTAATATTATATAACATAATGGAATATAATAGATACTTTTTATAATAGATTTTTTTTTTTTTTTGCAACTCAACCTGGAAACGAGCAGATGGTCTTAGAGTATTGAAAACTTTAAAACAAAGTTGACTGAGAATTCATTCTTTCTCAAACTATGCTGGAGAGCATGATCATCAGACTTTGTACATGTATGAATAAAGAAAAAGTAGACAAAAACATTCTGAAATCCACTTAAAGGTACACTATGTAACTTTTTTGTTGTTCAAAATTAACAAAATTTAAATAATGAGTGAGTACATCATCTTTGTCTTACCCTGATTCACGTGAGAGAGCTTGTAATAAAACAAGAATCAACATCGGCTTGGCTTTCGAGATAGTGAGAACTGAGGGATTTGAAATACTACAAAAGTATTTTTATTGCTCAACAGTTGAGTAAGATATTTTATTGAACAGATAAATCGCCATATGTAGCTCTCTAACAGAGATCAATGTAAAGGATTATCTTTGTGAAGTGTCATTTCATTATGGGTTGTGGTATTGTAGCACTGTGTTTTCCTGAAAATAAAAGTAAAAAACAAACAAACATGCATATGAAAGAAGACAACAAAACAATATTCATTAGGAGAAAAAAACATTTTAAACATTTAATTTGGAAAGCTCTAGGTGTTGAACCTCCATGAAGTTGATACCCCATAAAGCGAAATAATCCCAAAATCTATGCCATTCATTTGTGCTATATGTTTGTGCTGATTTGTGCTGTAAAAACAAACTTTTGTGTTGGTTTGGTGTTTGAGAAATTGAACATTATTTTTCGGTTGTGTGATGTCACTCTCCTCACCATGTCGTTCAAATTCCTCCAACCTATATATTAAAGAAGCGGTCATAGTCACGGGTATTTTTTATGGCACAAATTGGCACAAATCGAGCACAAACGAATGGCAATGGTTTGAAGAGATTGGACGGCATGCATGGACAGTGACATTACAGTTACCTAAATTATATTTGTTATATCTGCGGAATGAAAATGGTCTTAAATAGAATGAAAACAGAAACTGAGCACAAATGAATGGCACCGGTTTGGAGCGATTTGAATGACATGGGGAGGAGAGTTATGTCACACAAAAAAATAAAATAATGTTAAATATCTCAAACACCAAACTATAGCACGAACGTTCGTTCTTGCGGCACAAATCAGAACAAACTTAGCACAAATGAATGGCATAGTTTTGGGGATTATTCCATTTTATGGGGTGCCAACTTCCCATAAACATGAGATAAACATGGCTCTTAAACATGAGATAAACATGCTTAAACATGAGATATCTTTTTGGGTACATAAAACAGGCAATCTTTGGTCTTATTAATCTATTACTTGTTCCTGAGCAAATCGAATTGGGCTATGTTAAATTTAATAATTTAATATTAAGGCTATATGTAACTTACATCCTGTAGAGAGCACTACTTTTGTATGTTTGACTGAATTGTATAATTGTGTTTATTTCCTATTGTCATTTATAATGGCTATTGTTATTAATTTAAATGTTATTATTTTATATAAATAATATGTTGTTTTAGGTATGGAGAAAGGCTCCATTAGTGCGTAATATTGATTAAGTGAAACTTACATTGATAGAATATATATATATATACACACACACACACACACACACACCTGTCAACTCATCACCCGTTGTACCCTGGGAATTTCTCAGGGGGGTTACTGCAAAAAGATACATGGTTTAAGACCATCTGTACAGGCTGCTCAATTTGTCTGTCTGGTAGATGTCGACTGCAAACAATGATACCAAGTACATATGGTAGAGAAAAAAATAGAAGGTCCCTCTCCTGGTCTCCAGAGGAGCAGCTGCTGGTGTAAAACTCTGACAGAAAGCAATAAAAGATCTCTCAGATTAGCTGTGAGGTGGAGTTGAAATTGAAATTGATCAACTACAGAGGCTATGAATCTGAAATCAGGAGGGGATGAAACATCATGTCCAAATATAGTGTGTCCACAGTTTCCTTTGCGCCTGCAATTTCTGTTCCCCAAAATATTGCTAAGAGTTGTAGAAATTCTCCACTATAATCAATATCATTGATCATGACACTTTAAGCAGATTGGGTAATAATATGTTTAATGTTTTAAACTGTAAAAAAATGTTATAAGATAAGGTGTTTTCCTTATAAAATGTGCTTGCAGTAGGTAAGACTTTGAAACAGTTCAGCAGAAATGCAATGCTTCCCTTATGGTCATATTTCACTTTGTGAAAGAAATGTCAAAAATGCAATACATGTTCACTCAGATCAATACTGCTCACCTCTGCAAGTGACATTAGTGAGCCTATAATGCTTTGGTAGTTTTTTTTTTATAATCTTTTTTGTGATGGTGCTTCTCCTGTGAGTGCAGGGCCATTCCGTGTCAACTCAACCACAGGTCCCTGCTCAAATTTTTGATTTTGTTAATATTTTTTTCTGAAGAAAGACAAAGATAAATAGTGACGAAAGCCAAAATATTAAATAGCATGGATGTATATTTACTGAGTAATCCAATATTTTGTAGAGGGGGTCAAGTATGACAATTTTCACCTAAGATTTGTGCTCAGATTTAAGTATGACACATTTACAAATTGTGATTTTCACAAAACATTCAGATATGTTTCGTAATCTAAACATGTTTTCAATGCTACTTGTTCCTTTGGGCCAAGACACTCTCACAAATTTAACAGTCTTCTGAAGTATTTCCAAATCTCTAAAGCGTAATACATCTTTGACCCTTGTTCCCCAGGCTGATTCAGCAACTGCAGCATAGATCTCTCAGGTTCTGGGGCATAGTAAATGGATTGCACCTTTCCCAGCTTTTTGTCCGTTTAAGGGCAATTCACATTTCCATTTCAACCAGAACATCAGCAATCATCCTTATTTATACCTCAGTGTTTTCCATTTGTGAGAAGCAGAGGCCGATTTCACAGTGTAGACCGTGGGCATTATTAGCTACCTAGCCAAATATGACCTTGTTTGTTTTAGTATCTGTGCAAAATCAATTTCGGATCTCTCTATCATCTTGTCCCCCGCAACTTGTCAGGGAAGATATGTGGCATCATTTCCAGAGCAGATCATGTGCTCCAGGGACAATAAAAAGACAATGATGCCCCCTCGTTGCTCATCCTTTCTTTATTAAGATTCCTTGTCCTCAAGACATTTCTTATTGGGCCAAAGAGAGAGGGGCGGTATTTCCATTTAAGCCATTTATAAGTATAAAACCCCTCAATATCTAAAAAGGACTGCTGCAATTTCTAGCTGAGTGTCAGGGGAATGGATCGCAAGCTCTTAAGACGTCCATTCTTATCCCCTCCATTGAGCCATAGGGTGCGCTGCCCCCACAATTGTAAACAAAAGGAAAAATGATTGCCTTTTCCTTTAAGGTTAACAGATTAAGCATCTTGGCAGTTTGGACCATAGGCAAGGTGAAACACCCCTCACAAATTACAGAGATTTATGTTTTGTGTCATCAAGTGACGTTGCCCCCCTCAATGCCGGAGAAATGTTTACTATGGTGTCATTAACGCTCTGTAGCTTTTGGTTACATTTCCTCTCCTCGGTCGAAAGAACCATCACACACTCTCTCAATCTGAGACTGAGTCTGAGGCATTATAATGCAATGAACATGTGTTATAAGATCCGTCTTTAACATATGATGATGTATAGCTTTGATAAACACCAGACACCCCTCTGAGCAGTATGGATGTTTTTGTTCTCCCAAAAGACACCTAGATGATGTACCATTTGAGTTATGTCCCTCCGTCCTTGCTATGAGCAATTGGCTGTTGCTGGGAAGTCCGCAATATACTGTTTATTACTCTAGGCCTCATCCTTTTTTTCTTTCTTTCTTTTTTTTTTTTGCGTGAATTGCAGTTTGCAACCAATTTTAATCCTCTAGTGACTTATTTCAGACAAAAACAGGATATTCAGTGAGAAAAAATGTTGGCCGTGACCACTTTATCCACTGGGTAGGATAGTAGATGAACAGACACTAAAAGTTTACCAGCATATGGACAAGCCCTGCACCCAACACACTCTTCAATTGATCACTGGACAAGTCAAAAAAACAGTGATTCTGTCAAAATTCCATATAAATCTAATTATGGATTCCCTTTGAGGTAAATTTACCTTGGAATTGACAAGAAGTAAAAATGGACATGCTATATGAGAGCGGGGCACAATCTAACGCGGGGTTAGTTGTAACACACATGGTTTAAATATTCCCACACATGCTAGCATGATGAAACTTAGTGTATTTACTAGTTGCCGTATCGAAATATATAAAGAAAAAAATTAGGCCAAAATTTAGAAATCTTTGGAAGATATCACTAAACATTTATTTAACAATAGCAAAAGCTAATTTCTTACTTATGTTAATTTAACCAGGTTTAAATTCCAGTTTCACAGATAGGGTTCAGAAGGCTATCAGAACTATGCTATTCTATACAGTTACAATACAATTGGCAACTTTTATAATTTCTGTTGAGAAACCATGGGGGAAAAAGGTGAATAAAGACAGAGGAAGAACATGAACATTCAAAAAATATTATTTCAAGAAATGTTTAGCATTTGTACTGGCTTGTCAATTTATCTTGTGTTCTGTGAGAGCTGTGAATGGAGGGAGGGGAGTGTTTTGTTCAGCTCTGTGTTTTTCTGAATGTCTGAACATGTTTCTTCATCTGTTTGCCTGTATTGAGTTGATCTAGGCTGTATAGCTGTGTTTTGCAGTGTTCATTTGCAACTACAAAATTATTTAAATTTGAATCTCTAAAAAAATGCTATTATTTTATATGAAAAAATAATAATAATTAAAAATATTTTAGTTTGTCATGTATATTTTTTAATTAAATCAGATAACATTTTAAGCTGTTGTATGGGCATGTTACAGCATGCCCCACCTGGGACATGTTGTCACATTTCACTTACCTTTTAGTGGTAAATAAAGAAAAAAGTATTAATGAAACAAAGCCACATATTTGTACCAGACGTGTGAAATTAATGTGGAACAAAATAATTTCTCTGAACCCTAAGTAGATTTACACAAAGTGAGAAAGTCAAAAAGCATTAGGTTGTGTCCCGCTTCCCAAGTGTGTCATCAATACATTGTATCAATTATACTGGATCCTACATCAGTCCTACTAAAATTGTTGTGGCCCCCTGCAGCTGTGGTCCCCTAGATTTGTTCCCACCTTTCACCCCATTAGCGACTGCCCTATGATAGTAGTGTTCAGCCACCGATGACTAATATAGCCTTTGCTCATATGTGCAGATATTATTGTGGGGAAAAACATCCATTTAGATTTTATGACAAATAGATAGAATATTCGTTGTTTACAGCCATTAAGTCTTTCCAGCATACTTCCAGCATCTGCATATTTTTATGGCTTTATGATTTGATTAACTCCACTCTTAATTATCATTCTCATGCACATGGATTATTTGTGAGTTTTTGACACTGGGTAGGGGGGACTTTTTCGGTGAAGCGTTGGCTTGAGACTGACAAATAACGGTGTTAGCTAGATGACATCCAGATAGCTATGTTTGCAATGGAAGATCACAACTAATCTAGGCAATAGGGAGGAAAGATTGTCTTCCTGAAAACTAATCAGTCAGAGCAGACTCTCATTTTGCATATGGATTCACAAACCTCCGAGTGGATCACCGGGGATGTTTGCTTGGCTAAGTCATTAAGGCAGCAGCCTTTCAAAGCACACCCGTGTTAATCTGATGTTGAAAGAGGGAAATAAATGCAATTGGTTTTGGGCAATAAGTTAAATTGATGAAACCTTAGAAGAAAACAAAAAGTTCTTTTGGATAGGCATTAATAATAATAGAAAGAGATGCAAAACGCTTATAAAACTTTTTGAGTAAACATTTCTAGGTTAATTAATAATCCATAAGGAGAGTTTTTTTTAAAGAATCTTCAAGTTTTCAGTCTGAACATGATTGTGAATGAGATATATGAGATTATACCATGGTCTGTCTTGAATACTCGATTCTGATTGGCTGGAAGGAATAATGTAGAGCAGAGCAGGACACAACCTAACCCTTTTTGACATTTCCACATTAATTTCACACGTCTAGTACAATTGTGTGGTCTTCCTTCATTATTACAGTGTATACTTTTTTCTTTATTTACCTCAAAAGAATGGAAGTGTAATGTGACAATATGCCCTATAAATGGTGCACCCTGTGACATGACCATATGACAGTGTTATCTGATTTCCACTTAACTTTTTCATATAAAATAATGGCATTTAAATAATTAAAAATAAACAAATTTTTGGAGTTTGACAATGAACACCGCAAAACTGCTATAACAGTATAGTTCAAAACAACGTGAGCAAATAGATGGAAAAAAATGCACGACCCCATCCCCCAACACAACACACCCCCTTGGAGATTAAAATAATAACAGATTTGTCTTGTTTAAAAGAAAACACTAAGAATGGAGTTGAAAAAATATATATTTTTAGTAAGAAATTTACTTTTGCTAGGGTTAAATAAATGTTCAGCGATATTTTCCAAAGATTTTTCAATTTTGCCGCAATTGTTTCTCTATATGGTGTCGATATGGCAACTAGTGAATACACTAAGTTTCGTCATGCTATGTGTGGAAATGTTTAAACCATGTGTGTTACAACTAGCCCCTCGTTAGGTTATGCCCCACTTACCCCTACATAAACCCCTTCAGGGTGACACAAGTTCTGATCACCCTGTAAGGGTTTATTCTGCAATAACAACCAGCTAGATATACATTATCCAGCTTAATACATGGCTACTTTCCACATAAGTAAATAATTGGATACAAAATATTGAATATTGAATATTTTTTGGCTCACTAAACTCAAAGATTCTGTGAAGAAAACAGTTGCTAGTAAGTAGCTTTTAGCCAAGATGACTAAAGTTAAAACTAGACAAACTTTTAAGGGGAAAAGTACAGTCATACCACTTATTACAAAGCTTTTCATCACTTAATAATTATGGGGAGAAAAGATATTGATTTGAGATTAAACTGTTGTTAAATCTTACCTGTTTGTTATTTTATAATCCATTACAGTATACAAAATTGTCCTGGCAAGAAGATAAACACAGAAACAAAATTACAGATAGGGAAGTGCTAGTCGACTTGGAAATACGGGATATTCTAAAACGCTTAACGTGAAAAACGCTTAATGTGGCTTAATGTACTAAGACAGTGATTTTAACCGACCAAACTCACTAAATATCATACTAATAAAGTACACTATGTGCAAAAAATCAGATGAGCCCAGAATATGATCTCAACGAGTTTAATAACACGTTAAGCTTTTCCTCCCATAGAAAACCATTATAAGAAAAGGCTTAACGTGGCTTAATGTACTAGGACAGTGATTTTAACAGACCAAACTCACTAAATATCATACTAATAAAATATACTATTTGCAAAAAATCAGATGAGCCCAGAATATGATCTTAACGCATTTAATAACACGTTAAGCCTCTTCCTCCAATAGAAAACCATTATAAGAAAAGGTGCACAGTGTCATTCACACAAATCCTAAACACCATCAAAGTAACACACATGACACTAAAGTAATGCAATAAATATTAATTTAACAACATTAGGAGTTTCATAAAACCCTAATGTACATAACTGATATAAGAAAAAACTGAAAGTTTATTAGTATGATATTTAGTAAGTTTGGTCGGTTAAAATCACTGTCTTAGTACATATTAAGCCACGTTAAGCCTTTTCTTATAACGGTTTTCTATGGGAGGAAAAGGCTTAACGTGTTATTAAACGCGTTAAGATCATATTCTGGGCTCATCTGATTTTTTTGCTCATAGTATACTTTATTAGCATGATATTTAGTGAGTTTGGTCGGTTAAAATCACTGTCTTAGTACATTCAGCCACGTTAAGCGTTTTAGAATGTCCCGGAAATACAAGTCGTTTAGGCTACTTTTTTTCCTCCACATTTCACAATAATGTTTTGCTTTATTTTTTACAATGGCTATGGTTAAATTACCGTCATGTTAATGTTACATTTTAAAATACTATTTTGAAAGGTGTATGGGCCTATCTGCAGCAGAAAACATAATAATTTAACTTTACCTCAGATTTTGCATGCTTTCGTTTTCACTCGCGGCAGGTTCAGAGAAATGTCTACTCGGAAGATGAACAAGGTGAGGGAGTATTTTGAAAGCCTACACAAAACTGTTCCGTTTTCTTCTCTGTCATGTCAAACTAGTATAACAATTAAACTTGCTTACAGGCTTGTTATACTACCCGTTATGAGGGACATATAGGGTATGAGATTTTATATCGTAATAAAGGAGAAAAATTATGATTGAATCTTACTTGACACTTGAACAGTTGCTATATCAACATCCTAACAAAGGAGAATACGCTTAACAGCCCACTGAAGTAACTTGGAACGCACAGCATTATTCAATGTTGTTTCCATGAAACAGGAAGACAAGGCAGGACATGTCGAACAGCTCCTCCCCCTTTTTTTAAATAGCCAATAGCTTTTCGTTTATATCACAGCTTATATCATTTATATCATAGCGGGAAGTTTGGATAATTTTACTGACTTGGATCTTTGAATTTCGTTCAGCAAAATGAATGAATACTTTTTCAAACCATTTCGTTCATTTCAGCAGAATATAATATGTTACATGTTAAATTTCCTACACTACTTGCACAAATGTCAATCACATTTGGAATAAAAAATAAACTACAGGCTAATGCAGCCATGAAGGCCAAATCATGAGTAAGAAATTATTAATTGCTTAGCAGGGTCTTCAGGCTATGCAGTCTGTTAGTTCACCTCACCTCCCGATCTGGGGTGCGTTTCCCGAAAGCATTGTTAGCCAACTATGGTTGTAAGTCACATTGAACTCTATTGGTAACGACGGAATTTGCCACCATACACTCACCTAAAGGATTATTAGGAACACCACACTAATACTGTGTTTGACCCCCTTTCGCCTTCAGAACTGCCTTAATTCTACGTGGCATTGATTCAACAAGGTGCTGAAAGCATTCTTTAGAAATGTTGGCCCATATTGATAGGATAGCATCTTGCAGTTGATGGAGATTTGTGGGATGCACATCCAGGGCACGAAGCTCCCGTTCCACCACATCCCAAAGATGCTCTATTGGGTTGAGATCTGGTGACTGTGGGGGCCATTTTAGTACAGTGAACTCATTGTCATGTTCAAGAAACCAATTTGAAATGATTCGAGCTTTGTGACATGGTGCATTATCCTGCTGGAAGTAGCCATCAGAGGATGGGTACATGGTGGTCATAAAGGGATGGACATGGTCAGAAACAATGCTCAGGTAGGCCGTGGCATTTAAACGATGCCCAATTGGCACTAAGGGGCCTAAAGTGTGCCAAGAAAACATCCCCCACACCATTACACCACCACCACCAGCCTGCACAGTGGTAACAAGGCATGATGGATCCATGTTCTCATTCTGTTTACGCCAAATTCTGACTCTACCATCTGAATGTCTCAACAGAAATCGAGACTCATCAGACCAGGCAACATTTTTCCAGTCTTCAACTGTCCAATTTTGGTGAGCTCGTGCAAATTGTAGCCTCTTTTTCCTATTTGTAGTGGAGATGAGTGGTACCCGGTGGGGTCTTCTGCTGTTGTAGCCCATCCGCCTCAAGGTTGTGCGTGTTGTGGCTTCACAAATGCTTTGCTGCATACCTCGGTTGTAACGAGTGGTTATTTCAGTCAAAGTTGCTCTTCTATCAGCTTGAATCAGTCGGCCCATTCTCCTCTGACCTCTAGCATCAACAAGGCATTTTCGCCCACAGGACTGCCGCATACTGGATGTTTTTCCCTTTTCACACCATTCTTTGTAAACCCTAGAAATGGTTGTGCGTGAAAATCCCAGTAACTGAGCAGATTGTGAAATACTCAGACCGGCCCGTCTGGCACCAACAACCATGCCACGCTCAAAATTGCTTAAATCACCTTTCTTTCCCATTCTGACATTCAGTTTGGAGTTCAGGAGATTGTCTTGACCAGGACCACACCCCTAAATGCATTGAAGCAACTGCCATGTGATTGGTTGATTAGATAATTGCATTAATGAGAAATTGAACAGGTGTTCCTAATAATCCTTTAGGTGAGTGTAGTTTGCTTTGGGAAACGCAACCCTGGTCATTCTTTCATTTGTCACCTCACATTTATCAAATCTGTTCCCCAGAAAGATTAGTTCACCTCTTGTGTCTTCAGGTTCGAGTCGTTAGTTCCGTCGTCAGTGTCTGAACTGGGCCGTGACAGCCCCATATGCAATGCATGCAGTACCGGAAATGGAAATGATTAGTTCGCCTATCGAGTCTTCGGGTTCGAGTCATTTGTTCATCCTGTCACTGTCCCATGGTCTGAATGTAGAAACAGAAAAAATTAGTTAATCTCTCGAGTCTTCGGGTCTGATTCCTTCGTTCTTTTGTCATGTGACCACTTCCGCTCAGTGTTTCGCAACAAATACAACATTAAATTCATATTACTATTGACTGTATGTTGTATGATATTTAGGAATTATCACGTCACATGAAAAAAAACAAAGGACTCAGACCCGAAGACTCGAGAGGTGAACTAAATAATTTCTGTTTCTGCATTCAGCCTATGTGATGGGATGAACGAACAACTCGACCCCGAAGACTCGAGTGGCAAACTAATAATTTATTTTTCCGGTACAGACTGCATAGCCTTGCCTATGGGGCTGGAACGAACGACTCGAACCCAAAGACTCGAGAGGTGAACTAAACATTTCTGTTTTCTGTACAGAACCTATGGGATGTTGCGCATGCGCAGTCAACACAAAATGAACGAATCACTCTCTGAGACAACTCGTTGTTCCTGAGTCATAAGAAAGATTCGTTCAAAATGAATGAATCTTTCATGAACGACACATCACAACAGTAAACCCACAGTTTCTTCCTAATCTCCTCCATATAGCTTTAAAATATAGCGCTCTGTTCACAATTCAAATAGGTCCAATACATTTTGTGGTCTGCGCCGACTCGCGCATATGATCCACTCTGTGCTGTCGTGTCTCTGTACCGTAGCAGACTGTGTGTGCGCTGCAGCAGTTCACATGACACTAACGCAAAACCAAACTTTGTTTAATGGGCTATCAGGTTTAACTTATTGGTCCTGAGCTGCCTATTGATTCAGTTGATTTAAATAAATGTCTTTAAAGCTTTACTGTAGCTGAATCACATCGCGCCGCGCCGCTCACGTCCGGTGTAGACAACTCTTCTGCTTTCATAATGCCATAATGCCGACATGGCCTCGCCCACTTTGTTGCGTGTTCCTGGGGGCAGGGTTTATGTTAATTGCGGGGTTTATGATGTCACCAACCCGGGAAGAAGCTCGTTGTAGTCCAAACCAGTCATAATTGTAGGCATTAAACTGCCATAACTTTAAAAGACAATATCTCTGTTTGCATTGAACTTTCAGCACTGTAACTTTGCAGATGTTGTTTATGCTCAAGCAGCAACATTACACACTAACTAAAGTTAAAAAAGTTAAATAGCAATGAACCACTCCTTTAATGGCTTTAATGGTTTTAATGGTTGCATTCAGGGTGCGAACTACAGGGGAGCTCGGCTCCCCTTAATAAGACATGGGCTCCCCTGAAAACGTGATTTGTGAAATTTTGGGGGGTCTCAAAAATTATTGACGTGTTATTTGACGTGCAATTTCAGTTTTGTGTGATGTGATCATCGTGGATTATTATGTGTAAAATTGCAAAAATATCATTCATTCATGCATGACAGCGATTTAAACCTAATTTACTTCAATAAAGATAACTATACATGCTATTCTTGTCATGAGCATCAAGGTGTGGGGGCGCTGCGGTGCAAATTCCACTCATGTTTAGTACACGTTAACTCGAACAGCAAAGGAAGCTGACCCCAGGCCTGTGTTAAGATAAGGCATGTTATTCGCAAATATGTGTTGTGGCTGGGTTGTTATAGGTCTGCGTGACTCTCGATGTTTTAGACCTAATTTAACAGAGGAATTTTGGTATTCTTCTGTAGCCTGACGAGTAACTTTAACCGTTGTTCTTGTGAACTCAAAGACAGCCTGATGCTTTGTTTATAGACTATTTGTGGGTGGCTGTTTGTTGTTTCACCTAACAATTTGTGTCGATAATGTATAATAGGGTAAATCTTATATAATGCTTGCATAAAGCAAGTAGTGTACACAGTCGTAGCTGTTATGTATCTTTGTAACTCCTTGTAAGCCCTCTTTTGAGGCACGTGCACAAAACACCCCCAAATATATAAAAACATTTAAAAATCAAGTGGGCTCCCCCAAAGTCCACGGTATAGTTCGAACACTGGTTGCATTAAAGTAAGTTATTAGACCAAGTTTATGAAATTAGTCGTTGCTCACATCCCTAATTACAGTACAATAAATATTGAAGTCATCCTATTTCATTTTCAGTACAATCAATAAATATAACATGCAAGATGGCAGCAGCTGTGTTTGTATGAAACAAGCGAGATCAAGTCTGTGTGATACGAAAGCCATGAAAGATGTGCAGGCTTCACATGCCTAGATGGGCGGTATGTTATTGAGGACGGTTGTTTTTGGGGAATAACACACCTCAGAATATTGTGACTGACCAATTAGAATCAAGTATTCCAGAGAGCCTTGTAATAAAACCATGTAATGCACAGGTTTCCCTCTTTGCCTGTCTGCCTGCCTTTGTTCCCTCGTTGGTTCCCTTGTTACTGATTATGTTCACCTGTCAATCATTATGTCTCCCCATGTATTTAAGCCCTGATTTTCCCAAATTCTAGGTTTGGTATTGTCTATGTTTACGTCTGAGTTTTACGTTTTTGCTAGTTCTCCTTGTTCTGGATTATTGGATTAAAGACATTTGTCATATTCTCCTGAGTTGTGCACTTCACTTCAGCAAAGTGTGACAGAATACCAGACCTAAGAAAGGATTTTTGCTGTATTTTCTTTCTTTATTCTTCCCTCCTTCCCCTCACAAATGGACCTATCTGCAATCCAACTGCTCTGCCTTGAGCAGAAGGACCGTTCCCTGGAGGACCACACTATGAACTTTTTAGATCTGGCGTGCCTAACCCACTATCAGTCCGAGGCATCCCTCTCAGGGAACGGTCCTCAAGATGATTTCGCCGCTTTTGTGGAGTGGGTGCTGGTGAATAATGGATCTGTGTTCACCATCGGCCCAGCGGAGGACTTCACCAGCCCCATTCCAGATCCAGATCCCAGCCACCCATTATCTCACTGCATGGACATGACAGCAGAGCCCACCACAGACAGAGAGCTCGAGCCTACCGTGATGCACAAATGTCCTTTGTCTCCAGAGTCCCCACCCAGCCTCCCTCCTCTGCCTTCTCTTCCAAAATCAGCCAGTTCCTCGGCCCAGCCTCTGCTGGTTCCCTTCAGCCCCTCACCTTCTTCTCTGGAATTGCCTCTGGTCTTCCGGTCACCAGCTCCACCTAGTAAAGAGGATCCTCCGGGTCTGCCTCCAGCCTGATCCCGTCACTCCACCTAGGCTCTTCGACCTGTCAGCTCCGCCTTGGATCCTTCCTTTTTCGGCTCCAAACTCGGACCATTATCCTTACGGCTCCACCAAGCTCCCTTATTCCTCTGGCTACGCCTTGGTCAGACATCATCCTGCCAGGCTCCGGCTCCACCTTGATACTCACTCCCACTGGCTCCGCCTCAGGTCCTCTGGCACCCTGGCTCCACCTTGGACGCTCGTCACTGTGGCTCAGCCTTGGCTTCTAGGACCATCGGTGTCATCCGGTCTTTCTGGCTCTCGTCTACACCCTGGTCTCCTCGTCTGTCGGATCCATCTCCGTCGGTCGTCCCCCTGATGTCATCAGCCAAACCTCCACCTCTTCCTGGCTGTAATTTGGGTCCCCATCTGGCTACTCCTGCTTCTGGTTCCTCCCTGGCTCCTTCCACCATCATCGCCACCCTGGTCTCTCCTTCTGTCATCTCCCCTGGTTTCCTGCTCTCCGCCTACTCTGCATCCTCCTTCAGACCCTCCACCCTCCCTCATCAGTTGGACTGTTATGGCACGAGGACACACCTTCCCAGAGGGGTGTGTACTGTAACGTGTTTTATTCTGTTTTACTATCATGTTTTGGTTTCCCTGTTTGCCTGCCTGTCTGGCTGCTTGGGTTCCCTAGTTTGTTTCCTTGGTTACTGATTACATTCACCTGTCAATCATTATGTCTTAATTATGTATTTAAGCCTTGATTTTTCCCTAGTTCAGGGTCCGGTATTGTCTATAGCCCTATTCGGACGGGACTAGTTTTCCAAACGACGTTTGAGTAACAATTCTTATCAACCTACGTATGTGATTTTATGTACGGATTCGGACGGGACTAACATCTCCGTGTTTATTACCGAGGTAGGAGTGTCTGTGTTTTACATGTGGGCATTTCAGAAGATCACGTGTTCATTTATCATCATGATTTAATAGAACTGGGTTCTTATAATAAACCCACTGGAATAAAAAGTTTTAACTTATATAATTTACACGTTATGTAATTAAGTGCAAAATTGAAAGTACTCTTACCTGAAACTGATATTACAGTAGCCAGTCTTAACAGTTTACGTGATTTGGCTCTTCTTGTTGATTTATTTTTTTTATTTCTTCGCAGTGTACCAAACACATCTACATCCATTATCGGTGCGCCAAAAGCAGAAACTTGAATACCGGCGCGATAGCGAGAGATTGTACGGTAGTTCACGTTGACCAAAACACACATGAAAAAGCGTTTTGGAAAAAACATTTTCGGAAATCACAGACATTCGCATTCGGACGGGATTAGATTTCTCTGAGGACCGCCGAGTTTGACGAAAAACAGTAGGTAATTTGCTCTGGAATTTTTACAGAGGTCGTGTGAGAAAAAGACTGACATGGCAGATTCGGACGGGATTAAAATCTCAAAGTACGTCTGTGAAACAGAAATTTCTCTAACGTCCCCCTGTGAAACTAGTCCCGTCCGAATAGTTCTTATGTTTACATCTGAGTTTTACATTGTTGCCAGTTCTCCTGAGTTTTCTTGTTCTGTATTATTGGATTAAAGACTGTTTTTGTCATATTCTTCAGTTGTGCACTGCAGTTATGTGTGACATGAAGTGTACGCACATACATTATTTGCACATAAAGATCGGAGATACCGCTTTATATAGAGTGGTTCTTTGCCTCCATGTCAGGCATGAAAATTGCGTAATGCACACCTAGCCATGGATTTTGCCTTTTATATTCCACACAATATTCACATGGTAGGGTTGTCCAATCCTGCTGCTGAAGGGCCACTGTCCTGCAGAGTTTAGCTTCAACCCTAATTCAGCACACCTAAAAAAGCTAATTTAGATCCTTTAAGCCTTTTTTTTTTATTATTATTCAAAATGCCCCCATTAATATTCCATGACAAAAATATGAATTAATAGCATACAGTCTTGGAACAAAATAAGGGTGAATAAAAGAATGACAATTTTAATTTTTGGGTGAAATCTTTAGGGGGATAAAATGAAGATGATTTTATTAATAGTGGCATCCCCAAAGAAACAACTAAAGAGATGATGCATAAAACTTGGCCAGGAATGAACCATATAACTGCAAAGGGATTATCAATATGAAAGATGGATTATTATTTGATAACTGCAGCCAACCTGCCTGTTCAGCCAAAGTATTTGGCTCCAGAGGCCCAAGTCATTAATGTCTCATGAAGAACCCGGAATAAAGGCATTATCTTTCACCGTTGGAAAATGAATGTCCTACACCAAAGATACATTATCACTCATTTTGGCAAGAAGCAGATAATTGAAGACCTGTTATAACTGAAGCCATTGTCTGGTCACTTGTGATATCCTGGAGACCCTGATTCCTGAGACTCTATCATCACAAATACAAGGGTCTGCTACATCTTCCACGTCAAAACCTGAGGGAGCCCAAGTAGTGGATTTTTTTCTATTGTCTGGGCTTCAGTATCTGTGTGAATTCTGCTTAATGGAATCCTCGGATGGAAATGGACTCTGACAGAAGGATGGGTCAGGTGAAATATTGATAATCACTTTTGTTTTTTTCTTCACCGAATGGCATGACACACGGCAATTCACATTTTCTATTACCAGCCTCCACCTGGCTCCATTATCGGCAGACAGCAGGTGATTGGATATGTTTCTGAAGTTGAGTAACTACTCTGTTTCTCTCTCTTTCAGCCAGAGGAAAGGGGGTTTGAGGAGGCCAGCACAATGTCGAAGAGGGCCTAGAAATATCTCAGTTAGAAAGAGATTATGGTAAATAGCATGCGTCAACAACAAAGTTAAAAAGGGTTGTTCGATTCTCTGATGCTTCCTGTGTTTTGTTTGTTTATTTGCTTGACAAATAAAAACTCAGTACCCCTAAAACCATCTGTTCATAAGTCAATATTTCATATGTATAAATATAAATTAAATTCTATCTAATAGAGTTGATATTCACTTTGTATCATCCTGTACTTTCAGCTCATTCATTCATAATTTGTTATTGCAGAATATATAGCAAATTATATAATATAAAATTATAAAAAATTATACAGAATATGATTTTTTTCACTTTTGTAGCCTGTTTTGTCCCATGAAAAAAGTGAATTGTGAGACATTATGTCTAAATAATGAGAAACTACATTGAAAATATAAGATGTAATAATGGAATTACAAGAATAAACGCACCATGTGCATAATAAAATGAAGAGTGTAGAGTGTAAAAAAAACTGCAATAATGTTCTTTCACTAATGTACATCATCACACCTGCACTACGGGACTCAGGGAACAAGGGCAGATCACATTTCTCATATCTTTGGGTATTTCACATTGACACAGTGGTCGATTTGGTACATCAAGCACTGTTCTTCTGTCTTTTTCAATTTGCAGTAGCTTTTTTCAAATGTCATGGGCACTGCAGGTCATTCAGCTAGAGGCCCCTGACAATCACAGGCCCTGGGGCATTGGCCCCATTGGCCCTGTACGTAATCCTTTCTTCAGCTAATAATCTTTCACCTAACTCGGGCAAAGGATACATACGGGTGATTTTGTGCATTGCCCATGAGACACTGAAGTCAAAAATATTCCACAAGCATTAATTTCACTTAAAGCATGCTCGGTTCCTGGAACATACCTAATGAAAATCAATGAAACCACAATGCAAATACTCTCTTGAAAAGATACAGCATTGCAATCACGTCAATTTTTTTTTCTTTTTTTTTTCGCTCAGCACCAGCAGTTGGCTTGGCTGATGAACCATTATTGCAGGTATCAGTGTACATTAGCCAGTGTTGCCGTTCATGTTCTCTGCAGTGATGCACTCAATATTGTTCTTATTACTATAATGAGGCTGTGCAGGCTGAAGAAAGGCCTGGAGTAGAGAGCACTTCCCTGGATGAGGGGAATTCTTCATGCATTTAATCATGAACTACAAAGAACATGTAATTTAGCCGCAAAGACAATACAAGGTTTGATGAATGTTGGACTTAATATATAAAACATGTATAATACATCAGTTCAAAAAGCTATATAATTGTTTTTATGGGCCCTTTGTATATTAAGAATATCAAAAAATCACTTGACGACAACATTCACAATTTTCTTATTTTTCAGTTTTCAAAGCATGCAAACGTAAATGGATGCAAATGCTTCATGGTTAAAAAATTTATAATTTTATTCAGCAAGTATGCACTGAATTAATCAAAAGCGATATAAAAGATAAATGATACTCCAAAAGAGTCAAATACTTCAAATCTATTGACTCTCGTTGTTGACTCACTTGGTCACTCATTCTATAATATCCCTATATAGTGCATGGCAGTTGAGGTCACTATATCAACAAGGAGTAAACAAAATGTAGCAAGGAATTCAGTCACTGATGTGTTGCATCAGAGAGCTGAAGCTGTCACAGAAACAATTTTGTCAAACATGTAGCTTACTTTAGTCATACATTTACACAGTAAGTAAAATTCAAATCAAGATACATTTTTAGCATCTGGGATGAAATTTTGACACCAACATTTTACTGACCAGTGAAATTTCACAATTCTCATAAAATGTTTATACCACAAAAAACTATTAACCTAACTAATATAAAGTTAAAATATATTATAAGACTGCTGCAGGTATATTTCATTTATTTACAGACTGCATTAAGCTACTGCCAAGACCTGACGCACATCTGACACACATCTAGTTTTCTCTAATATATTATAATATATTATTACTAAAACTACTGAACTGTTCTGAAAAATATACTTTGGACGTGGGCTCATTTGTTTGTGGGAGTCTATTGTATATGATTGCACACAGTTTTACAACTTAAACGGTGCTAAGATTGTATAATTTCTTGAAGAACGATGATGGAGAGCAGAACGTTCAGAAAAAAAAAAATATATAACACAAACAATGGACAGTATATCAATATTTCATGGATTTAACACTTTTGTGGAAAAAAATTGCTGTTGGATGTTTTTCAATGGACGCTTATCATGGACATTTTGCCAAAGTGAGACGCATTTGATTCATCTTGCGATCGCTGTTTCATTACAAAGGTATGAAGTCTGTTTTGATTTTGTGTGTTGTCATTTGCACACCCTTCACAAATTACAATATTACTGTTGCTGGAGCATCCTATATCGTAAAACAGGCACTGTAGATTGACAGTAAACCCTTAGAATTTTCAAATGATGTATAACTTATCTTTATTAATATTTTAGATAGTATCTAAGATATATAGATAGGTGCCAGCAACCAGGCACCTTAACCATCTCGCCTCTTTGTCCATTTTCGGTAATGGACAACCGAAACGTGACGTGCAGTGACGCGCTGCCAAGACAGCTCTTCAGAAACCTACGGGTGACATCACAGACACTACGTCCATGTTTTATACAGTCTATGGTTTTCTTTACTTTCATTTAAGACTTTTTAACTCAAAGATTGTGCTTACAAGGATACATTTTTACATAATTGTGTGTGTTTTTGTCCATCCAAGTGCAAAAGACAACTCAAATTGGTACTGCACGCATTTCAGGTGTGCACAAAGGTGCGCATTTTCGGGTGTGCCCACATATCCCTTTTCCACTTGCACAAACCGGGTGCTAGTTCAGAGCTAGTGCTTTTGCCAGTTCTAAGAACCGGTTTGCCTTTCCATGGGCTAGAGAGCCAGCACAGACCTAGGTCTTATGTCACTGTATACGTAAGACCTAAGACCTAAAGCTTCAACTTCTGATGTTTCCAAAGAGCACAGCAGTAATGACTTTATGAAATTCTTTACTTGCAAGATTGACAATATTAGAGAGAAAATTATAACCATGCAACCGTCTACTACAGTATCGCGTCAGACAGTGCATTGTAGTGTCCCTGAGGAAAAATTCAATTCATTTACTGCTTTAGGAGAGGAAGAATTGTCTAAACTTGTTAAATCATCAAAATCAACAACATGTATGCTAGACCCTATACTGACTAAGCTATTGATACGTACCTAAGGATACGTACCGAAAACTTTTAAGCTGGCTATTATTAAACCTCTTATTAAAAAACCACAACTTGATCCTAGAGAATTTGTCAATTGCAGGTTGATCTCAAATCTCATTTTTCTGTCAAAAATACTAGAAAAGGCAGTATCATCACAACTATGTTCCTTTTTAGAAAGAAATAGTATCTGTGAGGATTTCCAGTCAGGATTTAGACCGTACCATAGTACTGAGACTGCTCTCATTAGAGTTAGTAATGATTTGCTCTAATCATCAGATCGTGGTTGTATCTAGAAAATGAGATAAAATAATGGTCCAGATCACTAGTAGTTCTTAAAGATTGTCCTTTTTTACTCTCAACGTGGTCATAAAATGCATCATTAATTACTCAAGTACCTAGTAATTCTTCAAGAACTACTAGTGATCTGGACCATTATTTTAAAGTGAAAAAGATGTTTTTCACTTTAAAATAATGGTCCAGATCACTAGTAGTTCCTGCATAGTGACTAGGTAACACTTGAGTAATTAATGATGCATTTTATGACTATATTCAGAGTAAAAATGATGACTGATTACGTCTCAGACACACGATGATGTTCTTTACAATTTGTCTGTTAGTTAATAGTTATTAATGATGGTAATCTCATTAGGTCATTATTGATTAGCTAATAAGGAACTATCTTTTAAATTTGATATTACTTACTGATTAGTTAAGCTTGTTTCTATATTAGTTAATAGAAGTAGCTGAAGTGTTAATGTAGTACTACTCATTAGTCCTGCATTACTTCCTGCATAGTTACTTATTAATGACGGACCATTATTCTAAAGTGTTACCAAAAATTGGATGACCAGTAATTTCCTACTATTAAATTCAGAAAAAACAGAGATTCAAATTTTTGGACCAAAAACTTCTTCCCGTAATAACCTAGAATACTGTCTAACAATTGATGGCTGCTCTGTTAAGTCTTCGTCGTCAGTTAAGAACCTGGGTGTGCTCTTTGATACCAATATTTCATTTGAAAGCCATGTTTCTAGCATCTGTAAAACCACATTCTTCCATCTTAAAAATATATCTAAACTACGACATATGCTCTCAATGACAAATGCAGAACAGTTAGTTTATGCATTCTTGACTTCAAGGCTAGATTACTGTAACGCTCTACTGGGTGGTTGTTCTGCTCGCCTGATAAATAACCTACAGCTCGTACAAAATGCAGCAGCTAGAGTTCTTACTAGAACTAGGAAGTATGACCATATTAGCCCAGTTCTGTCAACACTGCATTGGCTTCCTGTTAAACATCATTTAGATTTTAAAATCTTGCTAATTACTTACAAAGCACTAAATGGTTTAGCCCCCCAGTACCTGAGCGAGCTCTTAATGCATTATAGTCCTTCACGTCTATTGCGATTTCAGAATTTAGACCAGCTGATAGTACCTAGAATATCAAAATCAACCGCAGGCGGTAGATCCTTCTCCTATTTGGCACCTAAACTCTGGAACAATCTTCCTAGCACTGTTCGGGAAGCAGACACACTCTGTCAGTTTAAATCTAGACAAAAAATCTCTTTAACCTGGCATACACATAACACATTATCAATTTATATTTTCAAATCCGTTAAAGGATTATTAGGCTGCATAAATCAGGTCAGCCGGAACCGGGAACACTTTCTATAACACCAGATGTACTCGTTACATCAGAAGAAGAATGGCATCTATGCTAATATTAGTCTTTCTGTTTATCTGGAGGTTTACCATATTCAACCGGATCCGGGCCGTATCCAGGTGAGATCAAGGACCTGCGCCTTGACACGAACACAACGCAGCCCTGAAGTGTCAGCAGAGATTGAGTCAACTAGATCATCCATTGTGAAGGCCTCATCGACACGACAGCCAGTGGCACAGCTCCTCAACACACCGTCCATACCGGCGTGATGAATACGATCCTCAACTGGATTGAACTGGAATAAATACTTTGAATGCTGCGATCCTATCAGACTTATGATAGCTACCTGAATCGTAACAAAGCACTGTTTGCCAGAGGAGAACTGGCCTCCCGACTAAGCCTGGTTTCTCCCAAGGTTTTTTTTCCCCTCCATTTTAACACCTATTAGCCACCTGTTTGCCACCTGATGTCACCTGTTGGAGTTTGGGTTCCTTGCCGCTGTCGCCTTTGGCTTGCTTAGTTGGGGACATTTGATATTCAACAGTGCTTTGCATCTGCCTGCATTGACACCATTTTCTTTAAGAGATGCTGTGCAGCCAAAATTATATACCAGTTATCATTGTAAAGCTGCTGCGTCTGTGTCTATTAATCCTACTGGGACATTCACATATGTGTTCGTGCTGCAGCTGATCCAGAGAGAGCAGTTTTGAACCACACAGTAGTTATTTGATTTCTGTTACAAACATTCAAATTATCACAGAAGTACTAAGGATAAAAGTTTACAGTTAGGATATAAACACTGGACATCAGATAGCGATCAAAATAGAGCAAACCGAAACTAATGTGGTGCTTGAAAGCAGCTTTACATTGTGTCAAAGCAGCTTTACATTGATAACTGGTACATAATTTTGGCTGCACAGCAGCTTTTAAAGAATAGTGTCAATGCAGGCAGGAAAAAAGGGGAAAAACTAAAGAAAAGAAAATCGCCGCAAAAAACTGTATGGTCCGTTCTTCTGTTACAGTTGCTGGTGTATCAAAGGCACAGTGACGACGGAGTAGTTAAGGAGTAGAGTTTAATCACGGAAACACAATATACACATCAGACATAAACGAGAACGGACAAAGAATGAGGGAGAACACAGGGCTTAAATACATGTAGAAAACAGAGGGAGCTTAACAAGGTGATGGAATAATTGGACACAGGTGAAACAGATGAACCAATGAACAGAACGGGGAAACTAGGTCACAGGGGAAACAGAAATATGAGGCTCTGTAACAAATACCTAATACCAGGAACCTATGAATTGCCTTTTTGAACCAGCTCATTGAGCCGAATTGTCCAAAAAGAACCAGTTCACAGAAATGAATCAGACTTTGCATCACTTACAAGTATTAGTTTTATCTCACTATATGTAATAAGCAGTATGCAGTGGTAACAAACCACAATCTCACTATTAACAGTTGCTTATTGAGTCAAGAATTTCATATGATGCACTGTGCTAACTTATCTTCAACCTAACGTCAGGCTCCACTCATCACCATGACGATAACCCCCAAAACTCCCAACATGGTAAAAACTTTTCTAAATCCCACATTAATAGAATATTAAACAATAATAACAAGCCTTCTACTTATTTATCTTGCTTAAAAACACAGGAAGATAAACAAATTCAACATTTTATCTTCCAGTTAAATCCCATGAAAAGCATTCTGGGAACTAGAAATCTCCTTACCCCCAGTAAGTAGATTCTCAAAGTCTACATTCAAAGGTCCAAATCTGAATTTTCATCAATGTCAAAGGTCTGAAACAACTGGTTATTACAAAACTTGTTTTTTATTAACATGCATAACAAATCAACAATAATTTTTTTGAAAAAATAAAGTGTCTTTTGCATTCAAAATACATTAATAACAAATGCAAAAGTAGCAAAACAATTAATTTAAATGTCAGCATTTTTTATGAACAAAATACAACAAGAGGTAGGCAAAAGCCACTTTTCCATTGTCGATCCGAATGATTCTGATTGCATAACTGTTCCATTCCGTTGCGATCCGGGCC
>RJVU01080244.1:1566493-1576991 GCA_003731715.1 Anabarilius grahami | reverse complement strand
ATATAGTGAATGACAAAATTTTTATGGGCTATGTGTGTGAATTATCTGAGGTCAGAGTTTGGATAACTAGATAAACTAAAGGTCTGTGATAGTGAGCAATATAAGTGATAATCACACTAGAAGAATGGAAATCAAAACAGTCAAACTAAATTCTTTAAATATAAAAAAACAAAAGAGAAGCAGATAAGTGACAAGTCCATAGCAACACTATGTGCTCATGAGTAGCTCGCTCATTCACAACTTTCAGCTGCCGTGCGTTCAATGGAATGTGTGGCTGCTCCTCTTAGCCATTTACTGAACAGGGTAAACACAGGGGAAAGTGTGCTCGCAGGACAGTACTGGTGACATTTGGAAAGTTACTGAGGTTTGTCCAAAAGTTCGCTAGATTTGTTGCTAGGCGCTTTAAAAAGTCTCTAGATTTGTAGCTAGGCGAAAAAAGAAAAAAAAAAGGGGGTCTGGAAAGTCGCTAAATCTAGCGACAAAATCGCTAATGCCTAAAGTATACTTCCGCACACCCCGTCCATGTGCAGCCCAAATTTCGAGACCTCGTGGACGGTGCGCGTGCAACAGCGCATGTGCAAGCAGGACAGAAGAGTCCACTAGGTGGCAATACACACAGTACTGAGCACAGTGTGCAGTCATTGAAGGAGAAAGTGGAAAGAACGATTCAAAAACAAGACGAGTAAACTTAGAAGCATATCCTTCTCCATCGTTTTTGATTCTTGTTCTCTTGGTGTATCTTTTGAACTATGTTGCAATGGTGGATGTACTATTTTTCTTTTCCGATCCTGCCCAGTGAATATCCCATTGATGACACAATGTCTGGTAGAGTATATAAAAAAATTGTTCTGCGCCTGTGATGAACTCGGTTATCCGTGTGCATCTGCGGTTGAGTATACTTTAAAAGATGCAAGGACACAACTGCGTGCAAGACGCGTCTGGGCACGGAAAGTTAAGTATACCCGGGCATTTAGTTGGCATTGGCAACACTGAATTGAATTCCCTCTGGGTCTGGATCCGGACCGGATTCTGGACTTTGAGAACCCCTGTTATACACAATAAAATGAAGTTAATGTTAAATTAAATATAACATTAAACAAGCAGCAAACATCGTGAAATGGAGTGCTTCCATTTCAGCAGCAAAACTAAAGAAATCCACGACTTTCCAAACAAGGAAATAAATAAAGACAAGATTACAGCTAGATGCAAGCAGCACATCGCAAAGTATCAAAAGCAAGAAACCAATATAGCTGCAAGCAGCAATTACGGGGCCAAGCACAAAAACGGCACAAGAAGCCAGCCAACATGGCTGGGAGCATCAGACCAACTGCAACAGTGAGCAATTAAAGACCTATTGAGATCATTTTAGGCAAAAGAGCTGAAAAATGATATATACTGTCAAAAGTAAGGATTTACTGGTTCATAACTGTCGACCAATAGGTGGTGCTGTGACCAAATTAATGTGGTATAGTCAGAGTGTGGTGACAATGACACTTGCAAAGTTTGGTGTCAATATGTTAAAGCATTGCAGAGATACAGCTTCAAGAGTCGTTTTTGCATCATACCTGAAATTCGTTGCTCCAGTATACGAAAACTCTTTGACATATCGACTTGAAATCCATAACTTTTTGTTGGCATGGTCTGAAGATGATACGGTTCAAATTTGGTGAAAATCGGAGCAACGGTCTAGGAGGAGTTCGAAAAAGTAGGTTTTTAAAGAAAACCAATATTTACATTTATGCATTTGGCAGACGCTTTTATCCAAAGCGACTTACATTGCATTATCCTATACATTTGTATCCGAGTATGTGCAATCCCTGGGATCGAACCCATGACCTTGGCATTGCTAGTGCCATGCTCTAACCACTGAGCTACAGGAAAGTAATATGGCGGACAGGAAGTTCAGCCGACTATGGCAAATTTGATATCTGTGTTCTCGGCATGACCCAAGGAATCAGCTGAGACCAGTTTGATTACAATCGGTTAATATAGTCAAAAGTTATTAGCATTTTTGTAAATTTTGTTATAACTTTTGACCACAAGGTGGCGCTGGTTCGAAACCTCTCAGGCTCCTTCAGGGCATTGTCCTGATGACCCATACCGAGTTTCGTATCGATATGCTAATGCGTTCGTAAAATACAGCGTTTTAGCACAAAATTCAAAATGGCTGACGGTCAAAATGGCCGATATGGGAAAATTGGATATCATTCGACTCGACATGATGCCCCGAATCTAACGAGACCAAATTCATGATTTTTGGTCAAAACCATCAGAAGTTATAAGCAAAAATATCAATTTTTCATATCTCCACTCCACTAGGTGGCGCTGCACCGAAACACAGCATGATGCCTCAGGTCATGCTTGTGATGACATGTACCAAGATTGGTCTGAATACGATAAAGCAGTGCAGAGATACAGCTTCAAGAGTGTGTTTTGCGACATGGCTCAAATTCATTGCTCCGGTATATGAAAACGGTTTGACGGATCGACTTGAAATCCATAACTTTTTGTCGGCATGGTCTGAAGATGATACGGTTCAATTTTGGTGAAAATTGGAGCAACGGTCTAGGAGTAGTTCGAAAAAGTAGGTTTTTAAAGAAAAACAATATGGCGGACAGGAAGTTCAGCTGACTATGGCAAATTTGATATCTATGGCTGCGTCCGAAATCGCATACTACATGAGTAGGTACTACATTTGAATTTGAACGTACTTCCCGACCATTAAAAAAAGTACATTCTATGTAGTATGAATATGGGTAGTATGAATGGAATTCGGACGTACTACATCTGCCATGTTAATGTTGTCACGTGTCATGCGTCGTCACAACAGCGCGAAAATTTATAGGACCCGCTTTCATCTGTAATGTTTTTATTAATGCTTACCGCTTTAATCTGTGTTTTAACGTCGATTCAATCAACAGCTCAAAGGAGACGTCGCAGATCACGCTTTCTTCAACAGCTTGTTAAATATTTGTCAAAGTATAATCACTTATTTAGCTAGCAAATTTTACCTCAGAATAAAAAGACATCTGTGAACATCACGACAGAGGCTGATTTGGAGCAACGAAATTAAGTAATTTATTGTTAAAAATTAATGCATATAAAAATACACAAGGGAAGCAAAAGACATGAATCAATAAACAAACTTGAATACATATATAAATAAATAATGTGTACATAGACAGAGAGGGAGAGAGAAATACACAACATAGCCTAAATATTATATACAATATATACATAAATAAATACAATGATAATAATAATAAATAGTATATACATATTCTAAAAAAAAAAAACTATTTACAAACTACTGCCACCTGAATGTTGCTGTCCGTTAAGTTTTCTAATCTCATTAAACTGCTTAACAACGAACGTCTCCGTTAAATAAACAGTGTTAACAAGCTGATGTAACATTATCTCGACCTGTTCGTTAGCTTGATGTGCTGTCAGTAATAATGATTCAACATTTTTTTACAGCCGACTCTTAATCTTCTTATCGATTTACATTGTTTAAACTTTCAATAAGTCAGCCGTTTATTTACATTATATTAAACAAGTGCAATTTAACCACAATAAACACGTTTTTGCCTGAGGTACTTAAGGACTTGAAACGAGCTGCATCGCTGCTTTCCGCCATTTTCGAATATGAAGAATCCTCTCCTGTGGCATCACGGGATAGCGCAGCGTCCATCGTATGCCTACTACAGAATTCGGGCGGAAGCAGTAGGTCATCCGGGTACTTCTCGCCTACTGTTTTTCGAATACTATGAATTCGGACATACTACTCGCCTCGCATACTGTTTTTCGCATACTATATAGTAGGGAAGTATGCGATTTCGGACGCAGCCTATGTTCTCAGCATGACTCAAGGAATCTACAGAGAGCAGTTTCATTACAATCGGATTTTTGGACAAACCCATCAGAAGTTATAAGCAAAAATATCAATTTTTTATATCTTCGCACCAGTAGGTGGCGCTGCGCCGAAACAGTGCATGGTGCCTCAGGTCATTCTTGTGATGACAGGTACCAAGTTTGGTCTGAATACGATAAAACGTTGCAGAGATACAGCCTTACTTCTATTTTGGCAAGCACTACGTACAATTTGTTCGCGTGTTTTTCGAAAACGGTTTGAGGAATCGACTTGAATTCCATAACATTTTGTCAGCATGGTCTGAAGATGATTTGGTTCAATTTTCGTGAAAATCGGAGTAACGGCCTAGGAGGAGTTTGAAAAAGTAGGTTTTTCAGAAAATTCAAGATGGTGGAAAAATGTTCATGACAGAAAATGATGTCATAGGGTGCATTCGATTCGTCTTGAGCCAAAAAATCTGAGGAAAATTGTTTCTAGCCCTTACGGTTCAAAAGTTATTAACATAAACATAAGCTCAACTATGGACAGCTGGTGGCGCTAGAGGGATTGAGTTAGAGACTCCAAATTTGCTATGGACAAAGGTCAGACAGTCCTCTAACTGTGTGCCAAATTTCACAACTTTCCCGCAAACGGTTCTATGGGCTGCCATAGACTTCAAGAGCGGAAGAAGAAGAAGAAGAAGAAGAATTTAAAAAAAGAAAAAAAGAACGCCAACAGATACAATAGGTGCCTCCACACCTTCGGTGCTTGGCCCCTAATTACAATCAGTGAATCAACTATACTGTGGTGCAGTGTGATGAGACAGTAAACGGATGCCCTGTATACCTGAGGTAATCCACACGGCGAAGCTTCCAAAAGCAGAACTAATGGATTTGGAAAGTTCGCTTTGATGTGTCCAGTGTAGACCACCTCAGGCTGTTGCGGTGCAGCGCAAAACAACAACGCTGTTAAAAAATTACCCTAAAATATAAAATATGCTAAAATTGCTAGATTTATGTTGCAATATAAAAAAATATGTTGTCACCGTGTGAAAAGGGTTCATTGCATCAACCAAATCCAGCAGTACATATTTTAAGTAGGCCTAAATGTTACTTAAATAGTATGTTGGAAATGCACATTTACAAAGTCTTGTCTAGATTACGCTGGATAAGACATGCTATATATAATTATACAAGATATGTTTTTGCTACAAATCCAAATTAAGTGAGCTACTCAAGTTATCCAAGTAAATTAACAAACAAAAATCCTCAATGATTCATTTTTATCAGTGTGGTTCAAATTTTCTGTGCTCATTTTGTTTTGACCTAAAGCATACATGTCCGCCCATGGTGATGGACACTAGGCATATATTAATCTTACTTTTTTCAGCAAAAAGAAGAAATCGCATTCCAGGTAAATTTTCAGCCTTTTAGGCCCTCCTGACAGTTATAAATTCAAAGAACAGAAAACTGGATAATGGAGGGAAAAAATGGAGGAAAAAATGAGAATCCAGGCTGGGTTGATACTGATTTAATTGGTAGTGTCATATAATTCCAGTTTGACTAAATTTAAGAATTGGGCATTAAAGATGACCTAATAAGGTTAGAAAAAAATTCCTAGGTAAAAAATGAAAATCAATTTGAGGAGGCAAATATCTCCACCAGATAGCACACGTACATCTGCAAGATGTCTGTTAAAGATTACTTCATCTGGAAGCATCTGCGGTTTAAAAACAGTAGACAGTAGACAAACCCAGTTATAGCGCCATTGCAATATTCATCATGGCGCACAATATCCAATAGCCTACATCCACATGAATGTGTTTTGTATTTGATGTAAGTAGACTGAAAAAGTGGCCTGTTACCTGTAACACACCAAGACCCGGTTTTACAGACAGGGTTTAGATTAAGCCAGGATTAGGCCTTAGTTCAATTAGGGAATTTAAGTAGCTTTTATAAATGTACCCTAGACATTGCATAGTACGTCATGGCGTAGCCCCTCGGAGGTGGCTTTGGATGAATAGGAAGCCACCAGGGTGATGCCGGCAGTTCAGGGGGCCGGGGAGGAGCCGACAATTTAGGGGGCCAGGGAGGATCCGACAGTTTCAGGGCAGAGCCGGCAGTTCAGGGGGCCAGGGAGGATCCGACACTTCAGGGTGCCAGGGAGGATCTGACAGTTCAGGGTGCCAGGGAGGATGGGCCTTCATGGCCTTGTCCAGGACCCCAGGCTCGACCACTATGGCCACGGGCCATCTTGGGACGAGACTCTGGAATGGCAGCCATGATGGGACAAGACTCTGGAATGGTAGCCATGAAGGGCTGAGACTCTGGAATGGTGGCCATGACAGGACGAGATTCTGGAATGGAGACTTCAAACACTGGAATTTCACCAGATTTCACCAGAGTGTTGAAGGTAGGATTTTTCCCTTCGTCACCTCCCTTTTTTGCTGGGCTCAATATTGTCCTCTCCCAGGAGAAGGACAATATTGTCCTTGGAGGATTCTGGAGGATTCTGGCACTGGAATGGACTCTAGAGCGGCTGAGATGGTCCTGATGTTAAGGGATGTGGAGGAATTCTGGATTTTTCATTTCTATAGTATTGTATTGTCCCTTGAGAAGATATACTAAAATAACTAAAATAGTTACTGAAATGTGAGGGGTGTACTCACTTTTGTGAGATACTATCTATCTATATATATATACAGTGGGTACGGAAAATATTCAGACCCCCTTAAATTTTTCACTCTTTGTTATATTGCAGCCATTTGCTAAAATCATTTAAGTTCTTTTTTTTCCTCATTAATGTACACACAGCACCCCATATTGACAGAAAAACACAGAATTGTTGAGATTTTTGCAGATTTATTAAAAAAGAAAAACTGAAATATCACATGGTCCTAAGTATTCAGACCCTTTGCTCAGTATTTAGTAGAAGCACTTTTTGGGAAAGATGCAACAAGTTTTTCACACCTGGATTTGGGGATCCTCTGCCATTCCTCCTTGCAGATCCTCTCCAGTTCTGTCAGGTTGGATGGTAAACGTTGGTGGACAGCCATTTTTAGGTCTCTCCAGAGATGCTCAATTTGGTTTAAGTCAGGGCTCTGGCTGGGCCATTCAAGAACAGTCACAGAGTTGTTGTGAAGCCACTCCTTCGTTATTTTAGCTGTGTGCTTAGGGTCATTGTCCTGTTGGAAGGTAAACCTTCGGCCCAGTCTGAGGTCCTGAGCACTCTGGAGAAGGTTTTCGTCTAGGATATCCCTGGCCGCATTCATACTTGGCCGCATTCATCTTTCCCTCGATTGCAACCAGTTGTCCTGTCCCTGCAGCTGAAAAACACCCCCACAGCATGATGCTGCCACCACCATGCTTCACTGTTGGGACTGTATTGGACAGGTGATGAGCAGTGCCTGGTTTTCTCCACACATACCGCTTAGAATTAAGGCCAAAAAGTTCTATCTTGGTCTCATCAGACCAGAGAATCTTATTTCTCACCATCTTGGAGTCCTTCAGGTGTTTTTTAGCAAACTCCATGCGGGCTTTCATGTGTCTTGCACTGAGGAGAGGCTTCCGTCGGGCCACTCTGCCATAAAGCCCCGACTGGTGGAGGGCTGCAGTGATGGTTGACTTTTTACAACTTTCTCCAATCTCCCGACTGCATCGCTGGAGCTCAGCCACAGTGATCTTTGGGTTCTTCTTTACCTCTCTCACCAAGGCTCTTCTCCCCCGATAGCTCAGTTTGGCCGGACGGCCAGCTCTAGGAAGGGTTCTGTTCGTCCCAAACGTCTTCCATTTAAGGATTATGGAGGCCACTGTGCTCTTAGGAACCTTAAGTGCAGCAGAAATTTTTTGTAACCTTGGCCAGATCTGTGCCTTGCCACAATTCTGTCTCTGAGCTCTTCAGGCAGTTCCTTTGACCTCATGATTCTCATTTGCTCTGACATGCACTGTGAGCTGTAAGGTCTTATATAGACAGGTGTGTGGCTTTCCTAATCAAGTCCAATCAGTATAATCAAACACAGCTGGACTCAAATGAAGGTGTAGAACCATCTCAAGGATGATCAGAAGAAATGGACAGCACCTGAGTTAAATATATGAGTGTCACAGCAAAGGGTCTGAATACTTAGGACCATGTGATATTTCAGTTTTTCTTTTTTAATAATTCTGCAAAAATGTCAACAATTCTGTGTTTTTCTGTCAATATGGGGTGCTGTGTGTACATTAATGAGGAAAAAAAATGAACTTAAATGATTTAGCAAATGGCTGCAATATAACAAAGAGTGAAAAATTTAAGGGGGTCTGAATACTTTCCGTACCCACTGTATATACATTTTGTAAAAATAAATGATACCATTTTTTTCTGCTGTCAAATTCTGAAAGAAAATGCATGCGTTGACTGACAGACAAACTACGCTTTTTTCAATGATGTTGTTAATGTTGTGAATATTATATATGTTGATCAATCGAATGTCCCTTGCCGGTTGCTTGGCACAGGTAACAATTTGAAGACATCGAACAGCAACATGTTTGCCATTATTCTTAGAATATCCATAATATCAGATGAAGAAAATGCTTTCTATTTTTGTGCAATATTCATCAGACGGTAATTTAACAGAATAGTGGTCTGTAGACTTGAGGCTGATCCAAAAAGGATATTACGATCCAGGCTTCATGTCACCTAGAGTCATAATAATCTAGATAGGGAGTAAGTGGTAGGAGAGCAATTTTACATTTTGCCACATTGGATTGCACAGGGAAATGATAACCTGAATCCCAAACTCCAGGGAGTCGTGGCTCCCTGCAGATGTTTTCCAGAGGCGGATCAGTCAGTGTCCTGTAAAAAAAAATAAAAAATCTTACTCTCTACCTGTCTGCACAGCTTGCCATTGTCTTCCACTTGGCCTGCTTAGAGCTGGCAAATATGCAATTAAGCCCGACTGCATACTCCCATGAATTTCAACCTCCTTCTATCCCCTCCATCAATGCAGCTGCATTTCCACATGGCTTGTCTCCTTGATTAGGAGTCAATGAAAAGAGATGAAGTCTGGGAATTTCAATCCCCGCCCCTCTCTACAAACAGCCCTGCCGTTTACATTCCTGCATCATTTCCAAATGTTTGTGAATGCCTAAGGTATTGTGCAGGTTCCATTTTCAAAAAGATTTTCGTGATTTGTTCTTAGTTTAGATGGCAGAGTAAAATAAAGTTTAAACAGCGTTCCTCTGACTGCAAGCATCCCTTAACAGGCACCGCTGAGTTGTTGTACAGACTGTACAAGAATTTGTTTGGTTTTAATTCACTTCAATTACATCTATAGGAAAATTATTTTCGATTACCTTAGGAAACAAGTTAATATAAGCCTACTTACAATAGGCATACACGAGGCCAAGCAATAAAAATACAAAACATTTCAAAAATATTTCCACATGTCCTAAACATTACATATATGAATTAACATGAGACACATGCATAGAGCTAATCAAATACGATAAACACGAAAGTTTAATTGTGCTTGCTTGATGAGCAAGGTCACCTTTATTTATATAGCGCTTTTTACAATGTAGATTGTGTCAAAGCAGCTTTTCATTGATAACTGGTACATAATTTTGGCTGCACAGCAGCTCTTAAAGAATAGTGTCAATGCAGGCAGATCAAAGCACTGTTGATTATCAAATGTCAAGTCAAATGTCAAGTGTCCCGAACTAAGCAAGCCAAAGGCGACAGCGGCAAGGAACCCAAACTCCAACAGGTGACATCAGGTGGCAAACAGGTGTTAAAATGGAGAAAAAAAAAACCTTCGGAGAAACCAGGCTTAGTCTGGGGGCCAGTTCTCATCTGGCGAACAGTGCTTTGTTACGATTCAGGTTGCTATCATACGTCCGATAGGATTGCAACATTCAAAGTATTTATTTCAGTTCCATCCAGTTGAGGATCGTATTCATCACGCCGGTATGGACGGTTCTTGAGCAAGAACCAATTAGGTTTGTTCTCGTCCATCAAGCAGCCATTTGACCTTCCTTTACTATATTTAATGTGCTCTCTGTATGTGTTGAAGAATGTATACGAATAAAGGCCTGAATTAAATCTGTTCATCATAGCAACAGTGTCTTTTCTGAGGACTTGAGTTAAACTGCAAAATTAATAGGCTATAGATTATTTTTATAACATCTTTTTCTACTTTCTGATGCATGAAATCTGAAGATCAGAAGTACATGTAAACCCTATGTTGTCATTAATAAAGCAATCAAGTTATCATAACTTATTAAAATACCATGTTTTGGCATCATAACTCAAACAGGTGTGTTGAATTTATTTGGCAGTAAAATCTTCCAAATTAAAATTTTGAAAGTGTTTAATCTGATTTGTCATACTTGATGTTCTGACTGACAATTGGTAGCAAAAGGCAGTCTAAATTTGGTCTGAGAATTTCCATTATTCAGTGGCTTTGATAAAATCATCATGAAAGGAGAATCTTTTGAGAACGTTAAATTGGTAGATATAGATTAACATGTATACACTTTTTCTTAATCTCCTTATATGTTTTATTCTAATGTTATTTGCAAATTTATTTTCAATATTTTAAAGCTTTAAAACTAGTGTTTTCATCACACAGCGTCTCTGGTAGATCATTTTATCCAAATTTTTTTTGAGACG
>RJVU01080244.1:1528907-1566457 GCA_003731715.1 Anabarilius grahami | reverse complement strand
CAATACCTCAAACTTCATGTAAAAATACGTGGATGGAAATATATAGATATTGTAATATTTGCATATGAATTAGGATTAGTCTTCTTTTTTACATCTATTTACATTCTGAAAAATGTCTAAACACAGAGTGCAAAGGAATTAACAGAATACATGGACGTGTGTTGAAACGCTTTTAAAAATGTGTTAACTTGAACTTAAATGTACCCTAAACTTTAACACTTCTCTTGTGCTGCCTTGAAAACACTGCTTTTTCCTTCAGGAAATGCAAATCTAGTTATCATTAATGAGCTAAGTAACTCTCAAGCCACACTTTAAGTGCAGAACTCAGGCAAGATGAGCTCATTTTTGAGGCCAGGTACCTTGTCACTTGCCTTAAGGCTCTGCTGTGTGTGCACTCAGGCTGATTTGGCATGTGTCAGGGCTCATTGTCTGCCGAGCCTATAGCCCCTCTCTCTCGCGCACTCTGTCAGCATGCGGCGTGAATATCTCGGTCCCATAGCCCCCTACCTCTCTACACTGCACAGACAGGCTACGTGGCCATGACTAGAGGCCTTGCAGGTTTTTGTGGAATGAGAACATTTTAAAAAGGCTGGGTTCAGTGCCACTTTGAGTGCTGTTAACAAGGTGTAGGCCTGTCGGCTCTCCCAGAATGCATGCAGCCAAAGCTTGGCAGCCTCTTGCTCTGGTTTACAATGATGGAGCGACTGTGTAGTTAGTATAAGTTCTGTCACACGCTTACGAGGCAGTTTATCAGAACAAGAAGTGATTATAGTGATTTTTTTTTTTTTTTTTTTTTAACAAATGCAAATGCAGGTTCAGGGGAAGGCCATGACTGACTGCTCAAAGTGTTTAAAGTAGTCTAATGCACCATTATTTCCTTTCATATGCAACTTCAATAATACATTCTGATTTTACATTAGCATACTTATTGACACTGAGATTAAGAAAGCTCCCAGTGGCACTGAGAAATCATAACAGCCTAGAGAAATCTGTGGAAAATGAGAACAGACATCATCACCATATGACAGGGCCCATGTGTGAAAAAATACTTTGCTGCTTTTCAATTGAACATATGATTTTTTTCAAACAGTTTTAACCTGCATGAGGCTGCCTGGCTCATCTGGGTTGAAAAGCTGGCACGGTTGTTTCCTTTTCCACATATTTATGTAATTTACTAAGAGCCTGGTCAGAAAAATAGGCATTGTTTTTGTATAAAATAAAAAAAAAAATGTCAGAAGTATTTTTGCAGAGCAGTGTTGGGACCTCATAGTATTTGTGCGCTATTTGTAGTTGAGAGGCAGAAGCTCACTCAACCAAACCTAGTCAGTTGATATTAAAGGATTAGTTCACCCAACAAAGACAATTTTGTTTTTTACTCTTCCTCACATCCGTCGTTCCAAACACATGTGCTGTTGTTTTTTCTGTGGATCACGGAATAAGATTTTTAAAGGAACTGCATAGACAGCTATATTCTACATAAGTCTTCTGAGATCACAAGATTTGTGTGAGGAGCAGTGGCATGCTGGAACAGACAGAAATCATTTTCTTCCACTGCAGCTCAAATCAAATATGGTGATGTCATGTAAGGCTTGACATTTGGTCTTAAAACATGAAATGACTTAAGATATCACTGATGTCTGACCTCCACCAAAAGTATGATATTTGATCTAAGAGCTGAGTGGAAGGGAATATTTTCAGTGAATAACCACTTAATGTTCTGTCATATGGCATCAGAAGCATAGCACACAAACTCATTTTATGATGCTTATGGTGTCTTTTGCCTTTATTGGAGATTGACAGATGTGGTCATTATGAACTGTTGTTGTAATGAAAAGAGCTGCATGAAGATGTTTCAAAAAGTTTCCTTCAGTGTCCCTTTAAAACATATTTTTAGCTTCTGATAGCTTATTTCAAAAACACTGATAAAAGTTTAGAGATCAAGTCTTTTATTAATTGTAACACAACATGATGTATAGCTATCATGTAGGTGTGTTGTTTTTATATTGGGAGATAGGGTAAACTGGCATTAGAAAATTAAATAAGGACTATTGTATGTCATTTTTAGCTCATAATAGCAATTCAGACAGTCTTATAGTTGAAGCATTAGAAACAATAGGCAAAAATATAAACTCTTTATAGGCTATGTACATCAGAAGAAGGCAATGGTTCTCCTGGTCTGAATGAAGAAAATTACTCAATGGATCTCAACCTTCTCAGCAAAATGTTTTCATAGATAAATGCATTGTTTTGTTGTGTTAATTAATTCATTTGTTGTGTAAATTAATCACACAATGCTAAACTGCTCATGATATAAGTCACTGAGAGACCACAGATGGTTGTCATTTAAAGTATTGTATTAACAGAAAGTCAGATAATATCAAGATTTTTTTATATAAAATATTTTTTTTCAAAATATGTTTTGTGTGATTGTAGTTTCCACCCTGAGGAAGGCAGTTGTGGCAGAAACATGTGAGTTTGAAGGACATTGTTTGCACGTTTGTTTTTTGTAAACTCTGCTCAAAAAAATTAAAGGATCTTTGAAAACACATCAGATCTCAATGGGGAAAATATCATGCTGGATATCTATACTGATATGGACTGGGTAATGTGTTAGGAATGAAAGGATGCCACATCGTTTGATGGAAATGAAACTTATCAACCTACAGAGGACTGAATTCAAAGACACCTCAAAAATCAAAGTGAAAAAATGATGCAGCAGGCTAGTCCATTTTGCTGAAATTTCATTGCAGCAACTCAAAATGGTACTCAGTAGTTTGTATGGCCCCCACGTGCTTGTATGCATGCCTGACAAAGTCGGGGCATGCTCCTAATGAGACAACGGATGATGTCCTGGGGTACTTCCTCTCAGATCTGGACCAGGGCATCGGATGGTCCGAAACAAAATGTCCCAGAGGTGTTCTATTGGATTAAGGTCAGGCGACCATGGGGGCCATTCGATGGTATCAATTTATTCATCCTCCGGGAGCTGCCTGCATACTCTCGCCACATGAGGCCGGACAATGTCGTGCACCAGGAGGAACCCAGGACTCACTGCATCAGCGCAGGGTCTGACAATATGTTCAAGGATTTCATCCCGATCACCCAGTCAGGGTGCCATTGTCTAGCCTGTATAGGTTTGTGCGTCCCTCCATGGATATGCCTCCCCAGACCATCACTGACCCACCACCAAACCGGTCATGCTGAACATGTCATGTCATGATGTTACAGGCAGCATAATGCTCTCCACGGCTTCTCCAGACCCTTTCACATCTGTCACGTGCTCAGGGTGAACCTGCTCTCATCTGAAAAGCACAGGGCACCAGTGGCGGACCTGCCAATTCTGGTGTTAAATGGCAAATGCCAATCGAGCTCCGCGGTGCCGGGCAGTGAGCACAGGGCCCACTAGAGGACGTCAGGCCCTCAGGCCACCCTCATGAAGTCTGTTTCTGATTGTTTGGTCAGAGACATTCACACCAGTGGCCTGCTGGAGGTCATTTTGTAGTGCTCTGGCAGTGCTCATCCTGTTCCTCCTTGCACAAAGGAGCAGATATCGGTCCTGCTGATGGGTTAAGGACCTTCTACGTCCCTGTCCAGCTCTCCTAGAGTAACTGCCTGTCTCCTGGAATCTCCTCCATGCTCTTGAGACTGTGCTGGGAGACACAGCAAACCTTCTGGCAATGGCACATATTGATGTGCCATCCTGAAGGAGTTGGACTGCCTGTGCAACCTCTGTAGGGTCCTACAGAAGGTTGCTACTAGTAGTGACACTGACCCTTGCCAAATGCAAAACTAGTGAAAAACAGACAGAAAAGATGAGTAAGGAAAAAATGTCAGTGGCCTCCACCTGTAAAACCATTCCTGTTTTGGGGGTTGTCTCATTTTTGCCCATCTAGTGCACCTGTTGTTAATTTCATTAACATCAAAGCAGCAGAAACTGATTAACAACCCCCTCTGCTACTTAACTGACCAGATTGATATTCCAGGAGTTTAACTGACTTGATGCTATTTTCTGATTAAAAAGTGTTCCTTTATTTTTTGAGCAGTGCATGTAGAAGGGATTCTGCAACTATAGCAATTCTTTTACTACAATTTATCAGTTCTATTATAAATTATTTTAATCCCCCAATAATCGGCCGTAATCGCACAAAATAAATGCTAAACAAAAACATTTAAAGATGTACCAATTGTTACAAGAGAATGTGAATGTCATAGACATAGAAGTCATTAGACTGATTCAAACTGATCTCTAATTAGACCTTTTTTTTATCACTTTGACTGATTTATTGAAAAGAACTACCATGCTGTAGGTTGGATGCAACCGGTGATGACAAGAGAAAGATACTGAATATATTTGTGAATATATTTCTGAATATATAAGACTGTAACCTCACAACTCAGCTAAAACATAATTACTGTTGTTGTGGTGCTGTATATAGTCAGTATGGTGTATTTTAGTTCCATTCGCAGAAGAATGAAGACATTCAAGAGCCATTAACGGGTAGAACATCATGAATATCTTTCAATATCTTTTATATTGTTGTGATATCTCAAAAAAGAGGCAGCACTCTACCACTGATCAAATCTCCAAATCAGTACATCCTGAAGATGTAAGCAAGGATGTGTGCTTACAAATATTTATTTATTATTGTAAAAGGTTGTGAGAAAAAGGTTCTTCCAGTGCCTCTGCACTGAACCAAAATTCTTTATCATTTGCCTCTGTATAGCTTCTCATTCTTTCTTTTTTCATTTCTTTCCTGAATGAATGCTGCATTTGGAGACATAAAATGCTTAAAAATCTATTTCAAGTTCAGTACAGGATGCAGTCCAGAGAGATAAAGAAACATGGCTAAAATGACATTGATGGTGCCTTTGATACAGTCTTTTTAAATTTCACTAGCAAATTTTTCATCCATTGAAGCTCAGCTCTTTGTCTGTCCATTCAGTTTTCTGAGTGACTGTAAATGCACACACAAAGAGAGCGAGTGAAGACTCTGACTAGGTAAAAAGATCACGGCAGGTTGTCTTCTACCTCATTTGTCAAGCAAAGTTCATACAACCCCGAACAAAAACCCTTCTAATTGCCATGATGAATGTATTTCACCACGCTTGAGCTCTTGACCAAGAGACAAGAGCTGGAAAGGGCAGCTCACTCTCCCTCTTTAAAAATTTATGTAGCCATGCTTACGCATGTCAGAGTACGATCTGCTTTTAGGGATACTACGCGATGAAAGTGCTTTACCAAATGTCATCTGACCTTTTATTACGACACCATTCTTAATTACATTTAGAATAATTACACTACATAATCCCTTTCATTGAGCTGGTGAAAGCTATAATTAGGGTCTGTAACTGACATGGTGAATAAAACAGAGGAATCTATACAATCCTGGTGGTGATTAGGGTGTGTGTGTGTGTGTGTGCTTATTGATGGCCTTTAAAATTCTCTGAGTAAGGGAATCTCACGTACACTGTGTTCTGGTAATAAAATGATCAATTTGGTTCTAATTTAGTTGATCTTTAACTTGCACGTGTATAATAAATATTCTACTTTATTGAAATTACATATACAGGAATGTTTATACAGAACTTAAAGTGAAATCTGCACAAAATTATTGTATGTATTATGTGTTTAAAAAATATTGTATAAAAGTGTCACTCTAATTATTGCTCATTCATATGAGAGGTGAAATGTGTTCATACAACAAAGTCAAACCAAATGGCTTTTAATCAATTGTATTTGGAGAAAAAAAAGAAATCAGCAGTATTTTCCTATTAAATTCTTGATTTAATGGGTTATTAATGCAATAACATTTAGTGAAGAACAGAATATATAGTAGCCAAAAGTGATATCCGGAGGGGATGTTTTTTAATGTCTCTACAGTTTAAATAAACCATGTAAATATGAAGAAAATATTTTATATTTTTTAAATATCAGGGAAGAACAAAACACTAAACTGGTTAAGGTATGTATCCATTTTTTGCATGGGTTCATAATGTATGGCAGCCTGGTCAAATATTATGTCCAATTTTCAGTGTATTATCACAAATATGACTTCAAGCTCAACTGAAGATGCCAGATATCACTTTTGGCCACTATACTGTAGCTTGTAAATTACTTCATTTCAAGGTGTCCTTGTTACAGTGTAATTATACATATAATACTAAGTAATAATAATTAACAACATGTACTTTGGGTTTGGTTTATGGTTAGTTGCATGTAATTATGCATATTTTACTGTTATTACTATAGTAAATACATGTACACATGTAACAAGTGTAACAAATACAGTATTACCATTTTTTTAATTCTCAGGTACAGATATCTAACAAATATGGGACAGTGTGAATGTGCAAATAAGCATGCAGTACTATGTGTAATACAATATATTAATCAATTATACAGTTCTACAAATACAAAATATTTGACTTAGTATCAAAATCAGGTATTTCAATAAGTAATGTAATACAGAACAATATGCACTAAGCAATCCAGTACAATTTACATCCATCCATTTTCCAAGCCACTTATCCTATGTGGGGTTGCAAGGATGCTGGAGCCTATCACATTGTGCAAAAATATATAAATAAATAATAAATAAAAAGATTCTGTGCTATATTGCCTCAATTATTCAAAATGCTCACATAATTCAAAACAATCACAATGAGGACTTGAATGAGCCTACATACTCTGAAGAGGCAGAGTTATACAATTTTACTGATGCGACACCAAGCCATGAGGTAATGTTTTGAAAAGAATTTCGTAAACAGCATTCATTAATTAGGTGTCTTTCAAACTGACATTATTGCAACAAACACAGAATTATGGAAATAATTGAGTCCCTGTAAAAGTGTCCGAAAACATGACATTGTGATATGCTTATAATACCAAAATAGCTTCTCATTCTAAACCATTACACAGAATTTTGCATGGCTAACGGATATGAATTTAATCATTTGATTAAATCTTCTTGATTTTTATAAATAGTGGTGTTTGCTATGGCATTGCTATTGCTCATACTTTTGAAAAACCTATAAGTATTACAATTGGTGCTACAGACATGAATGATGCCTCAAACTGCACAGTTAAACAAATGGACATACCGTTTTTACATGGTGATCAATAAAACAAGGGAACAATTCTAGAGACATGCACTAAAGTTGAAATTTGAATCATATTTAGATACCAGAATATTGCAGTTTCACAACCCTGTTCCTTACAGGCACACCAAAGCACATAATTTGGATTTCTCCCTTTTCTGCACCGCGAAGAGGATTCCATCATTACTAGAAACTTTCGTTAAGCTCAAGGTTTCCGTGTTAGGGCAGTCAGTAAGAACATATGGTGTAACTACGTCTGTACTAACGTCTGTGTAATTATTTAAAATGAATGAAATTATTATTGTTTGCATCAATTATATTAAGAGAAAAAAGAAATTCCTGCTGTATAAGAAACTAATGGGGTGATGGACGCTGAGATGCATTGTCATGGTAACATTCCAGGTGAAGATTATGAGTCAAATACGTTGTCATTCTTTGCTCCCTTGTGTCACGCTTTTGAGAAATTTTGCTCCTTTTTCAAATTACAGAAATGATTAAAGGTTAAATGCAAATGCCAAACAGCTACATTATGACACGTAAGCACCTTGCTCCAAGCAAAATCCCCACTTCAAGGGCTCTGCCTTTTAGAATAAATAGGGCATAGGGATGCTCACTTCTGATTGGAAATCTCAACTACGGTTGGTGTGCTTTCAGGAACAGGGTTGGGAAACACTGTCATATAGACCTGGGTGATTTAGACTCTTTAGACATAACACGGCACCCAAGTACTCTGACAGTATGTTTTCCATGGGTATGTGGCATAATATACTTGCCTTTTACTTTAATATTATAGGAAGAAATTTACATGAAATCAAAGAATTAACAAATAATGCAGAGTTGAGTACAAAAGGGCTGCACTGGAGCAGAACAGCTGATTTGTTGCTCTGTTGATCACCAGTGTCATAAATTGTCCCTGGTGAACCCTGTTATTTATGGTCAGTCCGCTACACATGTGCCTCATTAATATTTCAACACAGTCTTTTGATATCCGATAGGAGCACAGCTGCATTTTATATGCAGCGCAGTCGACCATTAAACGTAGGGCTGTGTCATGCTTTAAAGAGATTTTGCTCCTTTTTTCAAATAATAGACATGATTAAAGGTTAAATGCAAATGCCAAGTACATCCAGATAATTCTGAAAACAGCAATTATTAAAATGTAAGTAATGCCATCATGGCACACTTGAAACCTGATGGCAACCACTGTGAACTTTTTAGTTTTTAATATTGTTTTTTATTAGGCACTTATTTTGTTTTGTTTGTTGTTATTTGTTCATTTTCTTGGAATATCTGCTGGGAAAATGTCTTTATTATGATGTCATACAGAAACATTAAAAGCAGCTGAAGAGGATTAACGATCATCCAATGCTACTAATCCTTCATCTTCTCAGTCAGTCTCTCAATCTATTTTAAAAATTGTCATTTGTTTGTTTATGTATGTGTCAGGTGTGTTTGTTTTGAACTTTGCAGCTCTGGGCGTAAAGTTCATGATGGTAGCAGTGAAGACGGGTAAAGGCCCTGGGGCTTAGAGGATTCTGGTGGTTTTCTGCAGTTCACAAAGCCCTCCCAGCATCCTGCCTGCTGTCCCTTGTCCTTGTAGAAGCCAAACTTGAATTGTTGCTTTGGATAATACATGCACAACGCCCAGAGATATTTGTATTCTAAAAACGGGGCCTATAAGGCTTCATGAAAACAAAGAGAGTTCCCATAATGTTACTTGAAGTTTGACAACTTGACAATCAATCTCACCAACCAAGGTTGTCTTTTCAGATATTTTCCCTTTTTCAGTTATTTTTTTGTTTAATGTTTAATGGTTTTTTTTTTTTCAATTTATTTTTTCAAGTATCAGTGTTGAGAAACTCATAAGTTTACATACCCCTTGAAGAATATGCAATATGTTTATAAAATTAACAAAATAAGAGGGATTATAAAAATTGCACCTTGTATTTTATTTAGTATTGTGAATAAGGTGTTTCATATAACAGATGTTGAAAAATAGTCCACAAGACAAAATTATAACTGAATTTACACAAATTAACCATTTCAAAAGTTTACACAGCCATCTTAATACTGTCACGAACATGCCAGGCTCTCCCTCACTCACTCAACCGTCACCAGAGCACTGATCACATGCACCTGGACATCATCAGGCACCAATCAGCAGCACTATAAAGAGCAAAAACACTCACACAGTCACTACCTGGCCTCGTCTGATGCTAGAGACTACTTACCTTGCTGCTTAACTGCTTAATTTTACATTGCTACTACATTGCTAGCTACTGATACTTTGCTAGCTGTTACCTCACTAGCTGTTACCTCATCCAAGTCGATCTCCAGACATCCAAGACACCTTCTAGTCATCATGTCATCCAAGTCGTCTTCTCTGTGTTGTTCCCTTCTGTGTGTGTTTGCTCCAACGGTTCTGTTGGACAAAGACTCAAAGTTATCAATACAAGTCTATCATACCTGCTAATAATCTCAAGTATCATTGCTTACCTGTTTATGCATTGTGTTCTTTCCATATCTGCAAATAAATCTTTTTAAGGTTTAACTCAGTTCTGGTCATTGCATCCAAGCCTGTACATGACAGAAGGCCAGACCATGACCACAGTGATTTGAGCGATTTATCCAGCTGTCAATCTGTGTCACCCATAGCATAAGGAATTGTCAGGAAGATCAACCTGCCTTGCAGTCTTCTCCAGCTCTCCTCCAGCCAGCTCCAACAGCTTCTCCAGAACCTGAGTTAACTGATGCAAGTGGATGCGTTTTACCTCTCCCCCACTGTAAGACCTCGGCGGCTGACCCAGCATTTCTGTTTATATCGGAAGCTGTGGGACACGTTAAATCCACATGTCACGCTCATCCTCCACTATCAGCGATGAGTGCTGTTTTTTTGCCCTCTGTTAACAGTAAACCTCTGACTACTACAGTAACACTTACTGCCTTTGTATACTTCACAATCACAACCCTTTTTGACTCTGGGTCAGCAGGCAACTTCATCTTGGGGACGCTCTGCAAAAAGCTCAAGCTCAAGAAGGAACCCTATAACATGCAGTCAATAATCGGTAAACCATTGGGGAGAGGTGTCGTCAAACACTTCGTTGGTCCACTTCAACTACAATTTGGCTGTCAACACATTGAAAGCATCACACTCTTGTTTCTGGAGCATTTTACCTCTGATGTGATCTTAGGGCGCCCATGGCTCGTTGAGCATAACTCTGTCATATCCTGGGGCACCACCTGCCATGCAACCTGTTTCCTGTTCCTGCCTGTATCCAAGCATCTACATCCATCAGTGTTGGCGGTATGTTCCACCACCATCAAAAGTCCTCTGAACAAACATTTGTTGGTTATTCCTGCCTGTTATGCCCCCCTTCCAGGATGTCTACTACCTGAGACGAGCGTTCCAGATAACACCTCATCGACCATGGGACTGTGCCATTGACCTGATTCCCGGTGAACCAGTGCCCCAAGCAAAGATTTATCCACTATCCATCACAGAACAGAAAACCATGGAGGAGTATGGGGCTGAGGCCCTCAAACAGAGCTACATCCATCCATCCATCTACCTACCTTGCTGCTTCTAGTGCTTTTATTTGTGGCCAAGAAGGACAGAGGCTTGTGGCCCTGCATAGATTACGTTTTATACAATAAGATCACTGTCAAGTTTTGATACCCTCTTCCCCTTGTCCCTACTTCAGTGGAACAGTTGCATGGAGCAACCCTTTTCAACAAGCTTGACCTGCACAGCCCTTACAACTTAATCCAGATCTGGAGTGGGGAAAAATGGAAGACTGCCTTCACAACATACAGGCCACTGTGAATATCGGGTAATGCTGTATGGATTTGTAAACACCCCCTCTGTGTTCCAAGGATTTATAAATGAGATCTTCCAGGAGTACCTCCACTGTTTCATCTTGGTCTACATTGATGACATCTTTGTGTACTCCCGGAACAAGTCGGAACATCGTCAACACGTTCAGCTCAAGCTCACCAAGCTGAGGGAACACCAGCTCTACCTCCAGGCTGAGAAGTGTTCATTCCACTAGAGCTCCACTAAGTTCCCTGGTTACATTATCAGTGCAGATGGCATCAAGATGAACAAGAGGAAGGTGGAAGCCATTAAATCCTGGTCTGTTCCATCCACCATCAAAGAGCTCCAACGCTTCCTCAGGTTCGCAAACTTCTATAGACGTTTAATTAAAAACAAGTCACTGCTCCATTAACCTCCATTCTCTAAGTATCTTTCCTGGCCACCCGAGGCCACCCATGCCTTCAATACCCTGAAGGAAGCCTTCACGTCAGCACCCTTACTTCGTCATCCTGATCCAGAGAAACCCTTCACTGTCGAGTTTGTTTCCTCCTCCTGAGGCATAGTTGCCATCCTCTCCCAGCAGCAGGGGAATCCAGCCCATCTCCATCCATGTGCATACTTCTCTAAGAAACTTACCCTGGCGGAGAAAAACTATGACATCGGCAACCAAGCTCCTGGCCATCAAACTATCTCGTGAGAAGTGGCAGCACTGGCTTGAAGGGGCTGTCATCTGTTCCTGATGCTCAAGGGGTGAGGGGGGTGTATAATGTCACAATCATGCCAGGCTCTCTATCGCTCACTTAACTGTCACACTCACCAGAGTACTGATCATGTGCAACTGGACCTCATCAAGAACCAATCAGTGGCACTATAAAGAGCACACACACTCACACAGTTATTGTCTGCCCTCGTCAGAATACTTACCTTGCTACCTGCTTAATTTTCCTGACTACCTTGCTGGCTACTGTTGTTACCTCATCCAAGTTGATCTCCAGTCATATTCATGTCATCACATCATCCAAGCCATCTTCCAGTCATCTCTTGTCTCAGCATTGTTCCCTTCGAGTGTGTGTGTGTGTGTGTGTGTGTGTGTGTGTGTCTGTGTGTTCCAATGGTTCTGTAAGACAAAGGCTCAAAGTTATCAATACAAGTCTATCTCATATGCGAACAATCTCAAGTATCATCGCTTACCTGTTTATGCATTGTGCTCCTGCTATATCTGCAAATAAACCTACTTGTTTTAGTTTTACCTCAGTTCTGGTCATTGCATCCAAGCATGTATATGACAAATACTGTGTGTTGTTACTTGGATTATTAATGGCTGTTTTTATATTTTGTGATAGTTCACCCTGCTCATTGGATACCTCTGACAATGCAAGACTGTGTCAAAGCAGAGCTGAACTGCATGCAAAGACTAGGCGTCATAATGGCAGTCTCGAAGCCGACCGATTGGGTGTCAAATCAGACTGTCTATCAATCCATCTCAACACTGCCTAAAAAACAAAATATCTAATGCGCAGCATAGAGGAATACTTTTTGCAGATGTCAGGAGCAACTGTATTTTCTGTGCTGGACGCAATTTTCTGGCAGATTCTCCTAGAGAAGTCTATGACTCCTAGTCTTCTATGATGACCATATTCAGCACTCCATTTGGGCCCTATAGATTTCTTCGAATGCCTTCGGCATAAACTCCGCAAGTGGGGTGTTTCAGTGCTCAATGGAGCGGTAATAATCAGAGGTTGCAACGCTGCTGATAACAACATTAATCTGAAAAGAGTGCTAAACTGATGTGAGGACAAGCTAAAGCCTGCTAAGAGCAAATTTGACCGGATCCTTCCAAAACAAAAGCAATCTCTGAGATGTGAGCTCCGAAGGATGTTCCTGCATTACAGCGTTGGCAAATTATCTGGGGAAATTTATCCCAAACTTCAACGACATTTGTGACCCGTCACGGAAACCAGGGACACAAGTCGGCAGCACAACTCTCGAGCAAAATGAGAAAGAAGCGTTTTTTTTCAAAATTGGTGATTTTCGTTTTTTTGCAGAATCTGTTAGTTGAGATCATGAAGAAGCTTCTCCATGTTTGAGATAGCAGTATTGGTATATTTAAAAGCGTACATTTTGAGGTTGAAATCGGCTTGTTTTTCGGAACACGCAGTAGGGGCGTGTCATTGTCTGTGTGAATTTCCATACTGGGTAACGCGCCGGCGCGTTTTGCAGGATTTTTTTCACATTGCAGCAAAACAGACTTAAAATACTCCGTCATTTTTTGTCATAGAGACATAAGTAATATGTCAATTGAAACTATAGAATGTCTTCTTTTATTTGTGTACACTCAGAGTAAAAACAAAATGTTGTGCTTTTTGAAAAATAAAGAAAACTAACATGATGCGTGATCTCTCGTCTCCCTCTGAACGAAGTCCAATGTGATAGATCTCAGAAAATGAACTGTAACTTAGTGAATACTAATCACAAAAAAAAATACACTTATGTCTAAAGACACGTTGAAATGTCAGGTTTTAAATCGTGTAAGTCAAATCGAAAAAAAAATATTCTCTGTTTATGTAATCTGTATGAAAAGAGAGCCATGTCAGAAGTCTGTGATTCAGCTCATTATCCACTAATGCGGCCACGCCCACGGAGCCAGCGCTATTCAGACGCAAATTCAGTCAATACATGCAGACATCGTCTCAATCGTGTATTTATTGTCTTGAAAAGTGTTTTGAATAGCCATAGTTAGCGATCTCTGGCCTCTGTTAGTTCAGTTAGTTCCTAAATTGCCTATTCTTCTTTAGCAGGCATTTGTGGACTAAATGTGCACAGAGCGCCCTCCGGCTGCAAGTATGAATTGAAAACACAGAATCCAGCACAGTGATGACAATAAATATTGAATAAATATTACTCCTCTGTATAGAAAATTGACATAAACATATGAGAATCCATCAATATTTCTCCAAATGTACGTGCTTTTAAGCTAAAAGCCTATATGAAATGCCATAGAGGTAACATTGTTCAGACACTTTGCATCACAGAAATACATTCTATTTTAAAGTATATAATACCATTATTTTAAATTGTAATAATATTTCACAGTATTGCTGTTTTTTCTGTATGTTTGATATACACCATCACAGAGGGTTTTTTCACAGCCTACCTGACTGAAAGGCCTCATTATTATGCAAGTCATTTCAGGTCATTATTATGTGATTCTTTTGTCTTCTCAGGTGAGAAAATTTAATTTCATAATTATAGTGACCAAAATGATCACGGTTATCACAGAATCCTGTTCAAAAAGTCCTAATGCTACACAATGAAATAAATTCACCAAGTTTTATGTAGAAAACCAGCAAATAACAAATAAAATTAGCATCAATATGTACTTTTTCTTTATATAAACATTAAAATAATAACATTAAAAATGATGGCCAGATTTTAAAGGAGTGTCTTGCAACATGTTATCTCCAAATCATTTTCAGCCTCTAAATCATTTTTATAAAAGTCAAAAAAGATAAATTACTGACATTTACAATGCACATTATCCTTTATTATTAATAGTATGCGGTCCATGCAGCTTTACAGAGGGGAGCTTTACAGGGTGTGTGGCTTATCTAAATGAGATGTAAATGAGCCCTATTGTCACTCCCAGCAGATGAGAATAGGTGAGAACTGCAGAAACTTTAAAGGGGTTTTTCTCCCTCTTGAGCTTTTTTGAGTGCCTACCTTCAAATGGCCACAACTTCTCCAAATATTATCAGATTTCCATGTGTTACACATCATTGGAAAGCTTGGAGACTACACTTTCAGAATCTCTGAATAACTCAAAATGCCCCAGAACCGACTTGTGTCCCTACTTTCCGTGACTGGTCACATTTCTGTGCCCCTCAGAATGCTGACACATAAAGAGACAGTATGGTGCTGGTACCAGCTGCATTAACATGTGTTTGACATGCTCAAGTCATGTTTGTCCACCCCACCTGTCTTATCATACTCTGACGCAAGGAAGCCAGTCACATTAACTTGCAATGCCTCATGTTTTGGACTTGGTGTTGCATGCATACAGGAGGGCAGACCAGTTGCGTAAGCATCTTGCACACTTACAGACACAGAGACACGATATGCTCGGTGTAACACAGTTCGTATGTACGGGAAGAAGGAGACGGGAAGAAGGAGGCAGGAACTGGCGAACGTTCAAACAAACTTTAATTCAAAATAAATAAAAACAAAACGAAAGTAAAATACCAGCAGTTCCTCACGAAGAACTGCCGGCCACACGAACATAACAAAACATAAATTAAAGTCCAGGCCTGGTCCTCTCTCGTCCTTCACTGTCGTCGCTCCCCTTTTATGCTTCCCCTAGAGATGCGAGACCGGTGCAACGTGCAGCCAATGCTTGTTATCACTCGCGTCACCGGCCTCACGCCGTTCCCTCATGGCTCTCGCCCACCCTGCTTGTCACACTCGGATAGAAAAGGATCTGCTACCTGTCATATTTGCCTGTACTAAGTTCAGAGACTATGTGTACAGGAAACCTATACTGGTTGAAACAGACCACCAGCCACTGGTGACCATTCTGAAGAAACTAATCCACACAGCTCCGGCAGAATTACAGAGGATGATGCTCAGTAATATGTTAAGCCCTGCCCATGCAAGTGGACTGTGTGTGTGTGCTGTGATCACACAAGAGTTCTGTTAATGTAATGTGTTGTGCTTTTGTCACGAGCTCTGTTAGTGTAACCCTTCACCCAGGTCCTACTCATCCCGCTCTGCGCAGGCCTCGAACCTGGGTCTCCGGAGTGGGAGTCGGACGCTCTAACAAGGAGGCTAAAGGCTGCAACCTCTAGCATCTGTCACTATAGCATCTCTTGAGATCAGAGGAGTGAGGTTTACTCGCACAGCGACTACTAGCTGGCCTCCATTACATTAGTAAAGTTAAACAGTTTCACATATGGTGGATTACTGTGTAATATTATGGGACATGCAACAATCATGATGAACTAAAAAGGTAAACATGTGAAAAGCTAACTTCCTGGTTGGCCTACAAAAATACGTTATCATTGCAGCACTGTATAAAGATCAAAGAATCAAACTTAATATATAACTGAATAGAGAACCTGTAGTCTGCAATCCAAAGATAAAGTATGCTTTTCAAGACGAGAAGACATATAGCACAGATATACTAACATAGTCAGGTGAGGTGACAGCAGAGTTACTGTTAAATAGTGAAATCACTTTTATATGACAATCTATGAACCTAGTCCCCAAAGTTATACATTATCCAAAAACTGTGCATTGTGATAAATACTGTATGCTAAGCTACTTTTTCCTTGTAGTGTGTAGTATAAATAGCTAATTTCTCTAAAACGTAGCTAGTTTGAAGCTTTTTTTTACTTGGAGATGCTTGTCCAGCACTAATAATGTTCTGTAATTTTCTGTTGGTTTGGTTTCTATTGGTTGGCCAGGAATGAAGAATACGATTTGATATGAAATGGGTAATAAGAAATGAGTAAGTTGCCGGGCTACCCATCCACTGTAAAGTTATTTGTAGTCAGGCGTTTTAAGGTCAATAAAGCAGGTGGTTCAAATAAAAATTCCCCTAAGGGGCCTGAAGCCTGTTACAATATTCTGTATTTTTTGCAGGTCTGAAGGACAGATTCTTGGAATGCCACTGCACTGTCCAAAGAACTGAACATTGTCTTCGATTTAAAAACAGAGCGTTCAAGCGTGAAACAGGGGGTAATGAGTGTGCCGAGTGTATCAGTGAAGAGGCCTGTGAGCTGCAAAAGTGGCTGATGCAGTTATTAACCTGCCGACATGGGCAAATATTAACATCACTTAAGCCGGAAATTAGAAATACATTTCCATAACTTCAGCTTGCGGTGAACATTGAAAAGACTGACACTAAAATGTGTTTCTCCCAGAGGCGGAAAACAAAGTACACGCTACCCATCTGTACTATGCATTGCAGCTCAACCTCACCGCGGGGCTCAGTGTCAAAATCATCTTTAGGTGCCTTCAATTCCAAAGCCCAGTGTTCCTGAGGTTAATGCATTTTCTAAACCGTTGTTATTTTTGTTTTCACCCTCTTGTCACAGTACATGAGAGGTTATATAAAATGATGGGCCAAATAATGGTGTGTAACCAAAAGAAGACAACAAATAAAGATGTACATATTCAGTTCACAGTGTGTTAACTCACATTGATGAACCATAAATTGTGCGGTTGCAGCTCAATATTTAAAGCCTCCAGAAGTGTACAAGAGGTCTTACTATTGTTCAACGAGACATAATGGAGCATGAGTGGTTTGAGCAACTTGTTATGATTGTTGGTGCAACCTACAGATCATTTTCATGCAGTTAACACAGAGGGATATAATTAAAACATGTAATTAAAACTCTCACACACATATTTATAGTTCAATCATGACAATGCTCTGAATAGATTTAAACAGTATTTATTGATAAGCACGGAATGTACATAGGCTTATTCTTGGCTAGTCTCACCTTCAGTCATCACGCCCATGGACCGTTGGCTGAATGTCTGATTTATAAGGCACACAAAATGGAAAACACTTCAGGAGTTTTATAGTTGTAATTTGATTGGTTGAATTCTCCAGGATTTCCAGGAGATGTATGTGCCACATTCTTTAACAGTCCGCCTGGAAACAAAGCCGTCGTGACGCTAAACCCCCTCATGGAAGAAGAAAGCCATTGTGTTTACAACTGTGACAATGAACGCTTATCAGGATCAACTAAACGCTGGATTTTCAAAAGTAAAGTTTGTTTGTTGTGACGATTGTAGTGCCATTGTTGCAGTAAACTTGATACCTTCTTAAATTAATAATTTATTAGATGCACGCCAGTCTGTTATCTTAGGCAAATCGACTTTACATTTTTACACCCCTAAACATGATGCGGAACAGAATGAACTGTGATTGGTTGCTTTACATGTCGATTACACATCCTCTTGTGGGGTCCTTGGCCAATGAAAGCTGTGATGGAGTCCAGACTAGTAATGGGAAGTTAGGATCATTTTACTGACACAGATATCTGAATCTCGTTCATCAAAATGAACAAATCTTTTTTTTTTTTTTTTTGAGTCATTTCATTCGTTTCAGCATAATATAATTAAAATGTTACATGCTAATAGCCAAATTCCCCAAAACATCTACTTGCGTGACATTCATGACAAACAGAAATGATTAATTAATTGCTCCAGGCTTTGAAGTCTGTTAGATCACCTCACATCCCGATCTGCCGTTCATTCTTTTGTCACGTCATATTTATGTCACGATCATTAGTGTGAGTGCCCTATCTGCCACTTGAGGGCACTCCATCCGGGACTCTAGTTTTCACCCCTTGACTACAATACCCATAACGCACTGCCGGACTCATTATCTCATTATCACTTCATTACTACCAGCTGTCATGTATTATGTTATCAGTGTCTGTNTTTTTTTTTTTTTTTTGAGTCATTTCATTCGTTTCAGCATAATATAATTAAAATGTTACATGCTAATAGCCAAATTCCCCAAAACATCTACTTGCGTGACATTCATGACAAACAGAAATGATAAATTAATTGCTCCAGGCTTTGAAGTCTGTTAGATCACCTCACATCCCGATCTGCCGTTCATTCTTTTGTCACGTCATATTTCCATATGCTGAAGCTATGCAGTCTTTACCGGAAACAGAATTGATTAGTCCACCTCTCGAGTCTTCGGGTTTGAGTCGTTCATTCTTTTGTCACGTGACTGCTTCCCGGCTCAATATCTTACAACAAATAACATTACATTAGTAATACAACTGTATGTTGTCATTATATGTAGGTATCCTTAAACCCTCAAATAGGGGTGTGCCATTGATTCAGCCAATGTCATAAAAATCTCACTCCAGCCAGGCTTGAGTGGCTCTATTGACATTGTGATCTCCGTTTCGTGGTTTCTGTGAATCTTCTGTATTCTTTGAATAACACGTTTGAATGATGCGTCCCCATAGCTTTACTTCCAACAAGACAAGCAACAGCAACCATTGCGACAGAATGTAGATGTCCAGCGACTTAAGTCAAGAAAAGTTACTTTATGCAAGTGAAGAGTGACTTTCAGGAGTGACAACCAATAGAAGTGAAGACTGTGTCAGTGAAGCTCACACATCACCTGTCTCGAGTGCAGGCAAAACATGGTAATGCATGGTAAACAACCTGCTGGCAGTCTTAGTGAGTTTGATTTATACATTGATAGTTCTTTTTGATTATATGATGCAATGAGCAGTGTAACACATTAAAACATTTTCCTCTGCATAATGTTCATTATTAAGATTAGGATCCACTTTATGTCAGGTTTTTGCAGGAGTGAGGACCCAGGCGCAGAATGAGCAATAAAGGGATTTTATTAACAACACTAAAAGACAGGGCACAACAGGGATATTTAGATGTGAAACAGTCAAACAGCAGGGCAGGGCCGGGCAGGGCAGAGCAGGGCAGGGCAGATGACACGATGACAGGCAGGGAGGATGACCATTGAGAATCAGTCTAAGGTGACAGACTTAGGACAGCTTGGGAAGCAGCACCAGGTAGGAATAATGTGGGAAGAACCAGTCAGGAATACGAGGAACTTGTGGCTTGAGGCTGATCTCTCAAGTAGTTCCAGTCTTGGCTGCCAGGCAGTCAAAAACAGTGGCCAGGGAAACTCCGGACACAGGGCAGAGGAGGGCAGGAACAGACACAAGACTCAAATAGACAAGACACAAGAGTTAGTTAATAAAATAAAACATGAGGCAACAAATTCTGAAGCAGAGAACTAAGACTAGAGAAAAATAAATAAAATTAAAAAGGTAAATGACTGAAACTAGCAAACACAAAATGAAGCAATAGAACACCCTTGCAGGAAACTAAAATAAGTAAAGGATTAGTTCAAAAACAAAAGATAAACCAAAAAAATGAAGCTTTGGAGAACTAGAGCAAAATAAAGAGTAGAACTAGACAAACTCAAGAAAAACTAGAATTTAGAATCAGGCAAGGAAAGCTAACTCTATCACTGACTGACAGGTAACACTTTATTTTGATGGCCCACTTTAGACATTCTGTTGACTATAGGGAACATAATCTCATTGGAGTATTGGTAGAGTATTAGTAGACTTTCTGCTTAATATCTGCTGACACTTTATTTTGATGGACCCCCCAACAGACATTCTACTTAGTATAAGTGCATGTACATGTCAATGTACTCTTCTAACTCTAACCTCATATTCTACTAACCCTACCCCTACCCCTTACAGTCTACTAATACTCTAAGTAATGTTGCACCTACATGTCAACAAACTCTCATTAAAGTCAACAGAATGTCTAAAGGGGACTATCAAAATAAAGTGTAACCTTAAATTAATCTTTTTTTTTTCTTTTCTTTTTTTTTACAGATTTTATGGGTAACACTTTATTTGCCCTTGTTACACATGGTACATGTAGTTACTATAGTAATAACTGAAAATTATACAAAATTACATGTAATTAACCCTAAACCAAATGCTAATCCTACCCTAAACCTATAGTGAGTATATGCAGTTAAGTATTATTACTCATTACTTAAGTGTATAAATACACTGTAAATTGATGTTTGGTTGACACGTCCAATGATTGATGATTTTCTTGTGCGCAACTGCGCATGGCTTGAGACTAACGTTAGTGTAAAGGCAGCAGGACTCAGGTAGTAGCAGGAAGTTCTGATCATTTTACTGACTCGGATCTTTGAATCTTTTTTCAAGTCATTTCGTTCATTTCAGCAGAATATAATTGAAATGTTACATTTTAAATTCGCCAACACATACTGCTTGCGCAAACATTTATCACATTTGTAAAAAAGGCTAATTTGTCATTTAAATAGGCTAATACAGCCACAAAGGCCAAATTATGAGTAAAAAATGATTGATTGATTAATTAATCGCTTAGCAGGGTTTGAAGCTATGCAGTCTGTTAGTTCACCTCACCTTTAGATCAGAGTCTTTTGTCACCTCACATTTATCACGTCTGTTCCCCAGAAAGATTAGATACCTCTCCTGTCTAGAACTTCAAACTTTCTGGTCTCGGTCTCAACTCGGACTCACCCCTCTCTGGTCTCGGTCTTGACTCAGACTCAACATACTCTGAACTCTGTCTTGACTCAGACTCGAATGAGCTGGTCTCGACTACAACACTGGCTACAACTGTCCACCTTGTCAGGAGGCAGAGGTCCAGTTCACAAGCATTCAAATGGGCCGTAGTTTATTGCCTGAAGTTTGACAGCCTAAACGTGTATCAGGATGTCCTAACACCTCAAAACAACAAACACGGAGTAACTGTCTCTTCTTCGAATGAAATTCAACATTTCCTTGGCCCTCTCTCACACACATACACCCCCACACACCCACACTTTTCACTCCTCTTCCTCAAGCACCCCACCCCCGGCTATTCGCTTACCTGACCCCTCACCCCTTGCAAACAAACAAAATCTCTAACTTTTCCCACCCGGACACCTCCCACCATCAGCAGGTAAGTCTTTTTTTTTCTCTACCAAAAAATAACGTCTATCCATGCTGCCTTATTTAGTCAGTTTTGGCATGGTACAGTAAATGTTTTAGTGACACAGAATATGCATTTAAAAAAAAAATATCTGTATCATTTGAATGTCACATGTACAGATGTAATTACAGTATTTTTGTTTTTTGTTGTTGACTTCAAAAACTAGGCATCCAATTAAAAATATATGGTATTTTGAACATTTTTAAAAATACATCTAATTTCAACTGTCAAAATTCAGCAAACAAAATTGTCAATATTTACTATTTGGTTAGTTTTCCTATTCATGTGTCATATGTTAATAATTTGAGTGTAGTTTGTTAATATTAATACATTGTTTGAATTTAAGCATGTTTTGTTTACTTTTGTAGAATAAACAGTTTTGTAGGGTTGCCACTTGATGTCAGATGTAAAATCTTGATCCTGAAGCAAAACTAATTGAGACACGTTGCTCTAAAGCTCATCCCACAAACATGACAGCAACTTTAGTTTACCCCAGCAGCCTATGCATGGGTTTCAAACCAAGACAGCACCTCGCAGCATGAACATGTCAAACTACTGCAACTTCAGAGTATGGAGCAAGCTAACAAATCAGCATGGACCAAAATCTCAATGGAGGGTTTACAGCGCAGTACTGAATCCATTACAGTTTCAGTTCTGTGACAGCTATGTGTTATCCAAAATTAAATATGGTCCACTTACTCTACATAAAAAATAGCATCAGTATGCTGAGAGTGTCAGCACGTATTACAGATGTCGCACTGAAAAGAGAATAGTTCAACTGAAAGTGGTAAAAAAGCTTGCTGTCGACAGTTGCTTTTTACTTCAGTGCAAATGTTGTCAGATTATTGACAGCAGACATATCGTGTCCTCAATGTTACAGATTTTTGAAGCTATGAAAAGGAAAATGAAGTTTGCATTGATTAGAAGTGGCAGCAAAGCCACCTCAGGCTTCAGGCTAGGCCACCAGAGACTGCTTGACCTCAAAACAGAACACAGCTGAGTCCTCTGTGAATGTGTGACTGCCCTCAATTTTGCATCTTGATAATGGAATGGAATGATATGAATACATGGAATTTAGGGTCCAATTCTCACTATTAACTAGTTGCTTATTAACATGCATATTACTAGGATATTGGGCTGTTTATTAGTACTTATAAAGCACATTTTAATGCCTTTTTCTGCATGACAATATTCTGCATCCCTTAATCATACCCAATACCTAAACTTAACAACTACCTTACTAACCATTAATAAGCAGTAATTAGGTGTTTATTGAGGCAAAAGTCATAGTTAATAGTGAGAACTGGACATATGTTTCAATGGCAGAAATAAACAGTCATTCTGATATGTGGCTCAGGGAGATCTTCAAACCATTTAAATATGCTTTTCTTAATCTCTTTGTAGGGATCTTTAATAAATAATTAAACAGATAACTCCAACAGAGCATAACAGTTGGGTTCCGGAGGTAAAAATCTCATTCGTTTTCTCCATAAAGAAATTTCTTTTTGGCGATAATCTCTAAAGACAGACATAACGTGCTTTGAGAGTAAATATGGATATATGCTTTGGTAGAAGACAAAACAGTGTGGTTTTAACTTTATTTAAAAGAAAGAAAAAATGTGTTTAACAGCCAATTCCCCGGTAAACAACTACACTAATCCTAAAAGAAAAGCTTATATCAACCAACTTATATATTTGAATATATGTCAGTATTTTGTATTAAACTATGTTTTTTATTATTCTGTAAAAGAGCACAATCGCACAATTGTCTTTTTTTGGATTATATTTGAAATATATTTTTGCTTAAAATTAAAGTTTGTAATGCGTTTCATCTGGGAGCTAGTACATTTGGCACATTGCTTATAGAACTATTTTTGAAATGCTAATAAGAATACCTTAAAAAAGTGTGTGGTCACTTTTGTGCTCTATGGTCGTTAGACAAAAGTGGAGATTGCTGACTTCAGTCTTCGATTTTTGTGTATTTTTTTCTACACCAGTTTTGTTATACAGAAAAAAAAAAAAACAGTCAAACAAGTGAACCATTGGTTGATTCTCCTAAAAAGTCTAAACACCGTGATTCTATGGTGCTATCAAAACAGTTGTAAAGCTAGTAGTACAGAAATTACACTTAACACTTAAAAGTATTATACACCTGTTAAAGACCAATGTGATCTCGAGTAAAATTATTTGCATTTTCACGTCTAAAACTTATTTTAAGGATTTGTAAATATTCAACTTTTGCTTTCAGCATGACCATTTTGTACATTTCAGCATATACTTAAATGTTTAAGAGTATGTACCTGTAAATGCTACGCAAAAATAGTTATGTTTAAACAATGAGACAATGGTGTCTGGTCTTGCCAGGCTTTAAATACAGCTAGCCAAGTATTATTTAGCAATGTTTCCAGTTTCATCACTGCCAAATAATTTGCAAATGGTCAACTTTTGCTCTGGAATTTGTGCTGGGAGTTGGGAACATGTGGCACACTAGAACTCACAGAAGGTCTGTCTGCTCTCTGATAAAGCCATTGTCTGTTTATCTTTTAGAATTTGTTCCAATACAGGCCTGGCCGAGGTGGCCAGCACATATTCACAACACAAACTTCACAGTGAGCTTGCAAGCTTTCCGTCAGAAATCCTACAGCTACTGCAACAGCAGTTTCAGCACACAGTGTACCAGACATAAAATGCATCGTGATGTTGCCTCTGCTCAAAGCGAATGGACAGAACAGCTAAAAAAGTGAAAGAGTAAAAGAGAAGCCTCTCAGATGAGAAATGAAGCACAGAGAGAGTAGACCTGTCCACTGTATCAAGGTGCTTCAAAATATTTCTGGAGAAAATGTAAAAGGTTGTATGGTCAAATGGACATTTAAGCTGATTGCTGATGTCATGTGATTAGCAATCAAACAGCAAGTCAGACAGACAGAGAGTTTATATTATATTATAGTTTATATTTATATTAAATGCAATTAGTTGAACTTAAAGGGGTCATGAATTGAGAAATCTAAATCCTATATATAAGAGGTCATCTATATCCTATATAAGAATATCCTGTAAGTTTCAGAACTGAAAACTTCCTTGTTAGTCCAATAAAAGCTTTTAATGACACCAGCCCATTAAACGACTGATCCTGGAATGTGCCTATCTATGATAGCTATGATAGAAATCAACGCCTACTTCATCATTGCAAAGTTAACCCCTCCCACTGGCATGTTAGTGAGATGAGGAGGAGAGGAGAGCGATACAGGACAAGAATAACATTACCTTTCAAACGATCCTAATGCTAGGAATATGGTCATTTATTTTCAACAATGTGAATGTCTCAGTTCAGCTTAATTTATTACGATTCGGTATTTTACTGTGAATTCTTTGGTAAATCACATTTCGGCACAGGCTTTTCAAACAGACTTTTATGATATGGACTCAACAGTAATGCAACAACATGAAAGTAACGGTGTTAATTCGAATACCTGGTCTGAAATGTAATGATTCCTGTACAGTCAGATGTTTTTTGTCTATGTGTCAGTAAATTAAACAGGTGACTAACAGTCAACTTCACGTTGTTTCACTTAGTAGGATGAAAATAACCTGTTATTTAAACAGTGATTAAATTATATAAAGAAAGCGATCAAAGAAAGCTCCCTTTGCAATCGCTGGAGCTATCAATCAAACAGCGCACACTGGAGCTGTCAATCAAATCGTGCAAGTTTATCAGTGACTGAGTTCTAGACACGTGCCAAAACTCCAGTTTTATTCAATGAATCTCTTAATTATATTGTGTTTGCACTATTAGTTACGATGAAAGCATTCATTAGTGTACAGAAAGTTGCAATGACAAGATCACTGCTTTCATGCGCTCAACAACATATCTGTGATCGGCTACACAGTGTTCATCACTGCAACCTTTCATGCCACGATCTAAATATAATGCCATAGATCTAAATGTAATGCAGCACTTTCACAATTAGTTTACCTTGACAGCTGTAATAGTAAAAACGCAGTAACAGAGAGCGTAATACTTGGCTATTTCATATGGAAAGATGTTAGCCAATCACAGCAGTGGGCGTTTACATTGAAGTCTCACAGCAGACACGCCCCTTAAAACAGAGCATTCAAATCAGAGGGCTAAAATCAGGGTAGCAAAAATGGCTTTTATTTCTAAATTATGACAATTTTGGATGTAAAAAGCATACTAACATTATAAGTGCACCCCAGGAAACATTATAAAACAATGCAGTTCATGACCCCTTTGAAAGTGGTTTTGTTCTGCATGTGATCTACTGACAACGTGCAAATTAAAGAACACATTTAGCATTTTGCCTATATAAGACGCTCTCCAGTTCACGTATAAGTGATCGCTCCGGCGCCTCCATGTCATGATTATATTTTCTGCTATATTTGCTTCTTATTTATTAAATCCAGACAATTGGTTGATGAAACATTGATTAAAATTAAGATACAATTTTTACAAAACGAAATTCACTTTAAAGAAAGGCTTTCTACAAAACTAAACGTAATGAAGTGGTCAAAATCATGTCTGACCCACTCGATGTTTCCCGATATATTGCATCATTATCTTACAAAAACAAATAATAATTTATTTTTAGACTTATATTTAAAGGGTTCTCATGAACTGCATTGTTTTATTGTTTTATAATGTTTCCTATAGGGTGCACTTACAATGTTAGAATGCTTTTTACATCCAAAAACAGAGCAGCCGGATCATTTCCATAATGACCAATGTAATTTACCAAAAGCAGCGCAAATTAGCGTCTGGTGTATGACGTGATGGTGCAAATACCAGTAAATTGACTAGCGCAAACCTTAGTAAATCACCTTTTAGTTTAAATACTCTCCTTACATAAATTTTGCATCTGAAAGAGAAACTCCTACAAATGCATAATAAGGTCAGCCACAAAAATAGCTGTGTCCACGTCTTTTCAGCGCTATTTTTTTCACTGCGTGTCTTTAGTAAATCCTGACAGTAATTTTTTAATGCCAAAAGAGGGTTTGCACTGGTGCAAGCTGTTAGTAAATCTGGCCTTTAGTATGTTAGTCAACGCATCAAAATAAATGTACTTCTTTAAAGCATGACAAAAGATTAAAACATAATGATGTAAATGTAATTTAAAGTATTTTTTTAATTTTACATTATTACCTATGTGCACTTTTTAATAATTTACTTAAGTGTGTTAAGTAACAAAGTCATAAAATTGTTCTCTCTTTAAGTACACTTAAGTGGCCTTTTATTTCATTATATTAACTGAAAGTAGAGTTTAAAAAAAATATATATATATTTTTAAATATTTGAAGTACAGATGCTTGTGTGTTCGTGTTCTTATTTCAAAGGAACAAGATAAGGTTGCCTTAGTGAGATTTCACTGTAGAGGAATTTTTTATTATTTTTTTTTGTCTTTAGTAATACAGGGAAGGCCTGCGTGTCGAAATACTGCACACTTCAAACTCAGAACTCTTCTTAAATATCTGAGAACAATGGCCAGTAGGTGAATTTCCACATTGAACCATAACAACCTAAAATTGGTTCACTGCCAAGTTATTCCTGAACAATTCTGTCTGCATCTTCCCAAAAAGCATAATGTGAGTGTGATGTATTTTTATGGCAGCCCACTCCCTGAGCTCTGAAACAATGTGCACACTGATCGGTGTTATATAATGCAACCTTTGTATCCAGTTTTAGTGGGGGCTTTGTTTTGGATATCTGACTGCAGATTCCACTGTCTATAGTGCTTTCCCACTCTCTGCATCTCTGGAGCTGTCTCTCTCGCTCTCCGAGGGCTCCGCAGTGCAGCCTAACTGATGGAGACGACCCACATTCCCTAATCCTCTGTATTGTTACACTGTGCTGCAGAATTATGGCAGGCACCGAGCTAAAACAATGGAGAACCAAATGTCTCATATCCACAGGCCCAAACAACTCTGCATTTTATCTCCGTGCTGAGGGAAAACCTGCTCCAGATGACGTGACATCGCTCACAGGATAACTCATTATGCACTGCTCTTCAACTGCGTATAGCTCAAACATTCCCTGTCAAGACTGCGACTCACAGTTGCTGAACATAACCCGATGTTTCAATTTCAGTTCGACTGAATTGCTTAAACTGTCGGGTATTCATTTTCTTACCTTTCTGGGCTGCTGATCTAAACATTATTTCCGATAAGTGTATGTAATACACTAATCAACAGCGGATGTATTCACAATACAAAGCATTCCTTTATACATCATGAGGGAAATGAGCTTAATGAAAGTAATAAAGCACTCAGAGTAACAATGCAATTATTGTCTCGGGGAGGAAAATATGTTGTTGAGAGCATCAATATTTAAAGCTGAAGTTCATTTTTCAGGCCATGGACATGCTAATGTCTCATCTCCAAATTGATTTTTGAAGTGTGCAAGCTTGCACAATACAAATGATCAGAATATTACTTAATTATTATTATTATACTGTAAGCATACAGTATTATGAGAGTTTTCTTAACATACATGATGGTCAAATAAATACTTTCAGTGATGAGTGGGGTTAGAAACTGAAAGGCAATAATGAACATCATCTTCAATAATAAAGATAATAAATGATCAACTGGAAATCGCATTTGAATAATGACACATATCATTTTCTTCATTTTTGTCAGACTCGCCTTTGATTTTTTTAAAAGTTCCTTTACACTTGATTCAGTTATTTTTGTAATTAGTTATTTATTGACTGAATAACTTAATATATTATTAATTTAATCATTACAATATTATTCTAGGCCTAAGGACTACTAGTTGAGGACAAACTGAAGACGAGCAATTACTTTTGGAGACGCTTAAGTTAAGATGCACATAAAATGCATAAATGTCACTGCATAATGTGTCCAAATATGTTGCTATAAGTGCTGTGCTTTGCACGCTGGTCCGTAGTTACAAAGTCACAATCATTACTGACAAATCAGTCACAAATTCTATAATCATAATTAGAAGCCTAAGAGCAATGCACAATATAAGAAATTCCATTTCAAAACAAGACCTTTAACATATTGTCATAAATGACACTAGTGCAGGCAGAACAAATCTATGTAGAACATTTCCCAGGAATTCCATTTATCACTGACAATAATAAGAGCTTTAATGTTAGGGAGTAGAGAGGCATGTGATGCAATATTGCTATGAATTATATTAAAAAGTAACCAGATTTAATTTAAGCAAGGCTAAATAAAAACAATTCATCCAAATGGCATGAATGCCATGTAATGTATCCAAAATAGATACATATGCTAATGAAACAATCTGCAAGTTTTCAAAGTTGTCTTCCAAACAGCAGTGCCATTAGCATATGTAAAAGTAACAACGTTAATGAAAAGCTGAAAAACGGGAACCCCTAATGCATCTTACGTGCATCTAAACACAACCCACAAGGTCTCAAACAGACAGCTGGAGTGAGAAACAGAGTTTGAGAGACCAGGGATTTTTATAGAGATTCAGTACCTCCTTATTCCACAGCAGCAGGGTACAAACATTATGTTTAGATCAAACTGAAGGGAATGTAACTTTTTTTAATGCTGTGATTTTGAGAAAATATATCGGAAAACTGTCTTACACTCAGTTGTACCCCTGGGTGACCAAAGGCAATTATAGAAGGTGATATATATAGCCTGTACTTCTTTGTAGCTTTAGGAATATTTTTTAAAATATATCTATCATCTTCATTTATATAGCGCTTTTCACAATATATATTGTTTCAAAGCAGCTTCACAGTGACAATAGGAAAATTATTATCGAGCTAAAGTTGGTTTTTGATTGAATCCCTTCAGTTGTAAAAATGGTTAATTATTACTTTAGGGGCCACTTAAATGACACATTTCCTACTGAAAAAACGAATACCTTTAATGCACTCTTGCCGTTCATTTACATGTTTAGTCTATAGGTTTGCGTGTTTGAGTGTGTATGTGCGCAGAAGCTTGGGCTTTTTGCTTTTTTTTTTAAAAGTGATATTTGCCAAATTACTTGTTTGGTTCGCATAATACAGAAAAATTAGTTGTGTCCATGGATCTATGCGAACTGGAATAATTTGATAATGTTTTATCTATACATAAGGAAAGGAAAGGAGTACGGTGTCCATTTTAGGACATTCTCAAACCTCAGTCATACAACGAAAAGATGTCATGCCTCAGACTAAAAGGCTTCAGTCATCGGACAAAACGGCATCGTGCCTCAGACTGAAAGGCTTCAGGTCTCAGGAAAAATGACGTCAGGTGTCAGGTCTTGTACAATTAGTCATCGGACAAAACAGCCTCAGACTAAAAGGCTTCAGACGAAAAGGCATCAGATGAAACGGACTCAGACAAAAAGGGATCAGACTAAAAAGCATCAGTTTTTTTTTTTTTTTGTTGGCTGTTTTTTTGTATAACTTTCTATTTGCTTTTATCCCATCATAATGCCATCCTTCAGTTATCTTTTTTATCCACCCTTTTTATCTGTAACTAATTGTTGTAAGGTGTGTGTGTGTGCCTGCATGTTAATTATGTAGAATTTATCTATTGATGGTATTCATGTAGGCTATTTATGTAATCCCTCAGCAATGTTCTTTATGTTATTGTTATGAGATATATATATATATATTGGGGGGCAAAGGTACTGTAAGCTATAGGCTAAATGATGATATTTTATTCTTACAGCTTTGGTTAAATATTACACTGGTTAGGTTCTACACAGAAAAGAACATGGCGATTTTCACATTGGTCTGCAGAAAAACAGCAATTATCTGAATTAAATTGTAATCGACTCTCTGTAGGTGGCTCTGGTACAGCAGAAATAAAGCTGTTTCCTTGGTAACCTCTGTACACAAAGCAGCTGTGGTTATAGCAATGCAGTCTAATAGCTCGAAAGATTTTTTACTTACCTTATGAAAATGAACCATGGTTTTACTACAAATAAAACAAAAAACATGGTTATTGTAGTTAACCATGGTAACCACAAATTAACCATGGTTTTGCTACACTATAGTTTATGGTTTTTGTAGTAAAACTATTGTTATACAAATAGTATCAATCTGACAAAAAATCATAGTTACCAAGCTTTTAATATAATAAAACCATGGTTAATTTTCATGTGTTCACGATAGTTTGTAATGCAAGCTAGTTGCAATGTGTAATTTAGCTAACTTTTTATACATCCAAATAAAACTAGCGAATAAAACAAATTTACAAAATAATTCGATATGTTTTATACAACTTAGGCCTGTTTCACACTGCAAGCGTAAGCAGCGCATATTTTTTTCGCCGTGCATGTTAACCAACGGATGCATTCACACAGGCAGCAGGAGCAGCGCGTAAGCGTCAAGCAGGAGCGCCGCGTAAGCAGCAGTGAAGCGGGGGTTCTATTTCCTTACCGCTCCAGACCCCCAGAGGCAGTGCTGAAAGCACTAGTGGAAAACTCCTCCCGCTCACGCATGATCGAGAATCGAATGACAAAGTTGTCACCTCGTGACTCGTGACGTGCCTTGAACTATAATAACCCCTTAGCACGTCACCTCGATCTCTTTCTCATTCTCGCTTGTTGAATCGAACGTGACGATATTTTGTGCAGCTTGCTGCTGAAGAGATTTTCAAGATATATCGCGATATATTACTAACGTGTGCCGGATTTATCAACTTTACGGTGAGTATTGATTTAACATGGATGCACTTCAGTGTTCTACATGCCCCAATGTAATGGATATAATGGATGGACATCACCAACGTCCTGCTTGTCTTGGTATGGATCATCTTAGAGAGGCACTGACTGACCCGTGTCCGAAATGTTCCATTATGCCGCTCGCCGTGCGTCACGCTCGTATAGCGGGTCAAGAATCTGCTTCCAGTATCACCACAGCTGATCGTAAGCGTAAACAAGCATCTAAGGGTGTGAAGAAGACTAAGAAACCTAGATCTTCTGATTTAGAACGTAAAGTTGATCAGCTGTCTTCTGCAGTGGAGCTGTTATTGACACTTCTGTCTAAAGCTCAGTCTAAAACGGATGCGCGAGAGACAGTTCAGCCTGAGTTATGTATGATATCCTCACCAATGATGAATACAGGACAAGATTTGGATGTGATGTCAGTGGCTGCCACTGACTCACTCTTTGAAACCATTCCAGATGTTACTTCAGGTGCTGAGAAAAATCGGCCTGAAGATCCATCACAGCACTCTGGCAGTGAGAAGGTATCTGTGCAATCAGGTGAATCATCTTCAGTTGTTGCATCCCTGGAAGGAACATTAAAAGCTATGCTTGCCGGTATCAATCTAGATCCTCCTCAACCAGCAGTGGGGTCTGAGAATATTTTTCTGCGTCGTGCACAGAGAACATCATTTACAATGCCTCAGTGCAATGACTTATTGTCTGTATTGGTGTCTGCATTGCGAAATTCAACGAAGGCGACAAGTCCAGATCAGTTAGCCCGCACACTGGCTGTAATGCATGACCCAGAGACGGTAGGACTTGGTAACATGCCACCTATGGAATCTAGTGTGGCAGCACTTATTGCGCTTCGTGAGAATGTCCGCGGCCCCAATGTTGAGTGTAGGCGCACTGATGATTTACTGTCTCGTGTATACAATGCTACAGCGAGCCTTGGCGGTGTTTCTAATTCCTTGGCGCACATGCTTGTGACTCTACACTCCTCTCTGAGAGAAACTTCGTCTGACCCATTAGTGACAGACTTAACTGAACTTACATTGCAGACCATGGGTGTTATTGCCAATCACTGTGGAACAGCCTTAGGTTCTCTAGTACAGGCTCGACGGCAGGTTTGGTTGGCCCAGTCCTCTTTGCCGGAGGTATGTAGGAACAATTTGCGGAGATTGCCGTTGGTACCTGGTCGAATTTTTGGACCAGCTGCACAGGAAGCTTTGGATCGCCGTGTGTCAGTGTCTGAGACTCGCTCCTGTCATGTGGGGACTGCCCCAGGTCCCAGGCCTCCTCTAGCAGCCTCTGGTGCTCGTTTTCACAGTGTTGGTGTAAGACCCAACTATAGATCATCTCAACATTTCCACCATCGGAATTCTCAGACTACTACACCACCTCCTCCACCTCCCCGTCGTGGCGGGACTCAACCACATGGTCATCAGTCTCACATCCGCCCCCCAGGTCCCCAACGTCGCCCCCCCACCTCTACAGGAAATCGTTTGCGGGAGCATTGACGCGCACATGTCGACAGTGGGCTGTTTCACGGAAAGTCAATTGAATCAGTGGAGATCAATAACAACAAATCAATGGCTCTTGACAACCCTTTCAAGAGGGTACCGTATACAGTTTCGCTGTCGACCTCATCTTCATACCGGTGTGAGACAAACAATAGTTCACGATTCACGTCAGGCACAAGCACTTCCGCACGAAGTTCAAGTGTTGTTGCGCAAAGGTGCCATAGGACATGTCGATCCCCAAGTTCATCCCGGGGGATTTTTTTCCATTTATTTTCTGGTCACAAAGAAAGACGGCGGGTTTCTCCCCATTTTGGATTTAAGAAACTTAAATCGATTTCTCAAGTTCCTGCCGTTTAGAATGTTGCGCACAACAGATGTGTTGCAGGCCATCATGCTGCAAGATTGGTTCATGACCATAGACTTGAAGGATGCCTATTTTCATGTTCCGATTGCACCAGAGCACAGGCGGTTCCTTCGATTTGCCATAGGGGGTCAAATATTTCAGTTCAGGGTTCTTCCATTTGGCCTGGCTTTGGCACCAAGAGTTTTTTCAAAGTTCATCCAGGCAGCACTGGAACCACTCCAGAGGACTGGCATGAGGGTGTTACCATACCTGGACGACTGGCTTGTCTGTGCAGCATCACCCCAGCAAGTAATAGATCAAGCTCGTCACCTGCTGGAACATGTCACAACTTTGGGGATCACTGTGAACTGGGACAAATGCAAGCTTGTTCCGACACAGTCAACCAGTTACATAGGCCTTACCCTAAACTCTCTTACAATGTCAGCTTGCCCGACTCCAGAGAGAATAGGGTCGATTCTGAGAGATATAAAGAGGCTTCGGGTGGGTCACACTCGGCACTATGTGGTTCTCTTGAGACTCTTGGGGAAGCTCAGAGCAGCAACGGCAGTAGTACCACTCGGGTTATTGTGGCTCAGGCCATTCCAGCACTGGCTCATCCAAAAACGACTGTGTCCGATACAAGACAGATACACAAAGATCAAAGTCACACATCGCTGCATGCAAGCTCTAGCACCGTGGTCACAGCAGCAGTTTCTCCTCACAGGAGTTCCATTAGGACCTCCACCTGCTCGCTGGGAAGTCATAAGGACAGATGCTAGTATTCTCGGCTGGGGGGGAGTCTGGCGCAGGAGGGGAGTGAATGGCACCTGGAGAGGGGCTATGCGTACAGCACACATAAATGTTTTGGAACGTTTCTTGAAAGGGGCTAATCGTCTTTGTCCTCCACGGGCAGTCCGGAGTCCGACATGGGATTTGAGTTCCTTACCCTTTTGCATTTTCAGACTGTTTTCAGGGGAAAGCATGTCTTGGTGCGCACGGACAACAAAGTGGAAGTTTTTTATATCAATCATCAGGGAGGCACGAGGTCACAGAGTGCGCTTCGGGTAGCTCACAATCTACTCATTTGGGCGCAGACCAATCTGCTTTCCATTCCGGCATCATACCTACCACTTCTTTCGTTGCTGCGTCTACGCGCAAGTTGTATTCTTCAAAATGGAAGGTATTCTGTGATTGGTGTTCTAGCCATGACATCAACCCATTACAGTGCTCGGTGGGATGCATTTTAGATTTCTTGCAACATCTTTTGGAGCTTGGACGTTCTGCATCTACACTTAAGGTGTATGTGGCGGCTTTGTCAGCTCACCGGTCCGAGTTTGCTGCTGTTTCACTTGGGTCTGACCGGCTGATTGTTGCCTTCTTGAAAGGGGCTGATTGTCTTTGTCCTCCACGGGCAGTCCGGAATCCGACATGGGATTTGAGTATGGTGCTTAGTTCCCTGTGTCAGCCCCCATTCTAGCCAATTTTGGAGTCAGACATTAAGTGGCTTTCATTCAAGACTGCATTTCTCTTGGCAATTACAACAGCAAAGCGTGTGAGCGAACTCCATGCATTATCTGTGAGTGCCCCCTGTTTGCGCTGGAGTGCTGACTTTAGTAGTGTCTCATTGTGGCCTAATCCAGCATTTCTACCCAAGATCTCCACATTTTATGAACACACCTATCGTGTTGGCTGCACTGCCGTCAGATCAAGATGACATACGGTTGGAGCTATGTCCAGTTAGGTCCTTGAGGACTTACATTGATAGGACAGCAGCCTGGCGTAAAACGGACCAATTGTTTGTTTGTTTTAGTGAAATGCGCAGAGGTGCTGCACTTTCTAAACAGAGACTGGCACACTGGGTGACGCAGGTCATTCTACATGCGTATGAATCTGCAGGAAGGTCTGTTCCCTCATTTATTCATTGTCACTCTACACGTGCCTTGGCAAAATCTTGGGCAGTGTTCAAAGGGGTGTCGCTCTCTGAAATTTGTGCGGCAGCAACCTGGGCTTCATCATGTACATTTTCACGTTTTTACAGATTGAATGTGACTCCCTTGCCAGCAGTATGTGCTGCTGTGCTTTCTGCCTGCCCGGATGCTTCTCAGGTGGATCCCTCGTGACTGCGTAGGTATTCGTCTTCCACTAGTGCTTTCAGCACTGCCTCTGGCGGTCTGGAGCGAAAGGAAATAGAACGCTGGTTACAGATGTAACTGTGGTTCTATGACTAAGTGGAAGACCGCCAGAGTCTCTGCTCACTCGGTATTGTGAGAATGATCTAAGAGTTCGAGGTGACGTGCTAAGGGGTTATTATAGTTCAAGGCACGTCACGAGTCACGAGGTGACAACTTTGTCATTCGATTCTCGATCAAGCGTGAGCGTGAGGAGTTTTCCACTAGTGCTTTCAGCACTGCCTCTGGCGGTCTTCCACTTAGTCATAGAACCACAGTTACATCTGTAACCAGCGTTTCGGCGCCGAGTCTATTTTTGCTGTGCTGCTGACGCTCAATTAAAGTGAAAGCACACTTTTGATGGACAAAATAAATATAATTTCACACAAAAGGTGTTCAAAAAGCACAGAATAAGCATGTCTAATGTGTTTTAATAAGAATTTGAGTATGACAGAAAAGAAAATTAAGAATTAAAAATAATTATAGAAGATTTACCCATTTAAACTTGTTTTTAATTATTCAGTTTGGGTTAAAGTATGGTGCATTATAAAAAAATAAAATAAACTAGCCAGAAAATATGATATACAGTATAAACATTTTTGTAGTTATTACACAGACAGCTATAGGATCTAGCATACCCAAATCAAATTATGATTTGGGTATGCAAATCATTTGCTGTCTTGTAAACATGTGCACGCTTCAGATGATGTAAAACAAAAATGTATTTATTTTTATTTATTTATTTATTTACGTTTATATGTGAATGTTGTACACCTCCCCATGTTAATAAACTTTCAAGACAATCAAGTTTATAAATGACCAACTTATAAAAACAAATTTATAGCTGTATTTTTAAAGAAATGCTCACTTTATATGTAGCTTCGAGCCGCTGCTGTGACGCTGTACAAATGCTTCCAGTGTGAATACTCACGCGTCTCTGCAGCTGCAGTGACGGTGAAGTTTTGCTCACGCGCTGCTCACGCGCCGCTCAAGCTTGCAGTGTGAAACAGGCCTTAGTGTAACATTTAACAGTTAGAAAACTGTGTGCATGTGATGTCACATTGAGGCTGTGCAATTCGCTTCCTTAAGTCTATTCGTCTGATGCTTTTATGTCTGATGCGTTTTTGTCTGAGGCCGTTTTGTCCGAGTTCGTTTTGTCTGATGCCTTTTTATCTGAATCTGTTTCGTCTGAAGCCTTTTAGTCTGAGGCTGTTTTGTCCGATGCCTAATTGTACAAGACCTGACACCTGACATTGTTTTTCCTGAGACCTGAAGCCTTTCAGTCTGAGGCATGACACCTTTTCGTTGTATGACTGAGGTTTGAGAATGTCCTAAAATGGACACCGTAAAGGAGGCCTTCACAGGTGTAGCGATTTGTACAGTTATTAATCAATTTATGGGTTATATATTTATGAATTATAATAAACCATAAAGCTTTCTGATCAATTATGACGCATATATCGACCCAAGGGGGAATTAGACATATATTGTGAATTGATTACAACGAATTATAATCAATCCCATATATGATTAGTTCTTGTTTAATAATTATTTAGGGAAACTATGTTTGTCCAGCAAACCCTAGCTTCTCCTAGAATATTATAAACGGATTTATTCTTTGTCCACAAGAATAAATTCCTATTATAGCATTAAAGCCTAAAGTGATCGAAAAACGTTAAAGTGACTTGGTTTTGTTGAACGAACAAAGAACAAATCAGCATGAATACAATACGTTTAATATACGAAACGGGTAATAGGCTACAAAGGTTATACGGCTAAAGATACACAAGTAGATACAAATATATACAAAGTAAGGCAGTAAAGACAGGAAAGAGAGATGACCAAAGAATGGCAAATTACAACAGTAACCTTTTGAAAGCCAGCACAGAAAACAGTTTAAACGAATTTCAAAGAAATTATAATACTTGCATATTGGTTCAAGTCAGTGTGCAGTAGAGTTTCAGTGCACGGCTTGGATCGATCGGTCCTTTCCGAGAAGGTTTGCTGCGGCTGGGTTTTCAAACGAGGTTTAACTGACGCGTAAGATGACAGAGAAGAAAGAAGAGAGAGAGAGTCCAAGGAGATGGTCGTCCCGGAAGGAGCTGAGAGCGTGATGACAGCGCAGTCGCCTGAGGCAGTTCAGGGGCAATCGAGAGACAATCGGGAGACCAAAGAAGAGCGCGTGTCGTTTGCATTTATGGAAAATCAAGCGAACACGCCTCCTGAGTTGGAGTGGCCAATAGGTGTGTAGCCCTGTTTGACGGGCAAAGTTCCTTTGTCTGGTCTCCTAGCTGAATTTGCATACTTAATGACTATCAGATCGTATTTCGAGATGGAGTACTTTCTTCACAGCATCATTAAACAAATCGAACAATGCATTTGACAGCCATGTAATATA
>RJVU01080244.1:1427658-1528694 GCA_003731715.1 Anabarilius grahami | reverse complement strand
AGACTTCCCACTGAGGTGCCTTGATACAGCACTCTGGGAACAGCCTATTCGTTCAGAAATTTCTTTGTGTCTTACCCTCTCGCTTGAGGGTGTCAATGATGGCCTTCTGGACAGCAGTCAGGTCGGCAGTCTTACCCATGATTGCGGTTTTGAGTAATGAACCAGGCTGGGAGTTTTTAAAAGCCTCAGGAATCTTTTGCAGGTGTTTAGAGTTAATTAGTTGATTCAGATGATTAGGTTAATAGCTCGTTTAGAGAACCTTTTCATGATATGCTAATATTTTGAGATAGGAATTTGGGGTTTTCATGAGCTGTATGCCAAAATCATCAGTATTAAAACAATAAAAGACCTGAAATATTTCAGTTGGTGTGCAATGAATCTAAAATATATGAAAGTTTAATTTTTATCATTACATTATGGAAAATAATGAACTTTATCACAATATGCTAATTTTTTGAGAAGGACCTGTATACATAGAGAAATGAGACTTGGAAATAGCTTTAAAATGAATCTAAACTTGACATAAGAAAAGCATGTAGAAGAAGTTATGGTTTACAGACAAATTTATCATTAAAACTAAAACTAACTCAACTATAGTTATTTAAACTAAGTCTAAACACTAGGAAGCATACATGCAACAAGCACTACAATGGCAGATACATTCATATTTGCAGGCACAATCGTATTTGTGCATACAGTCTTTATGCAGGTCTTTGAGTGTGTGTCTGCGGGTACGTGTGTGTGTTTTCTCTTTTATTGCTGTTTGGAATGCGGGCCTGTCTTGTAGTAACCCGATCCGTGGTGTCTGCATCCCCTTTGAAGTGGCGAAGGGAATGTTTAGGAATCTATCGAAGCAGTCATAAAATGAGTCCCGTGACCCGTTGGTGTGGGCCAGGCCGGCGCCAATGTGAGATTTATGGATCAAAGTTCCCTGAATTGAGGCTTAAACACAGTTTATGGGGGACCTGCTCACTCTCGACACTGTGCAGATGCTACACAGGGGATAGTTTAGTTGACACTTCAGGGCTGTGTTATCATCATATCTAGATGCAGGCCTGGATCTGGCAGGCAAACCTCGGGATAAACAGAGAGAGACTAATATTAGACGGCATTCTTTTTATGATGTAGCGAGTACATCAAGGTGTTATGGGAAGTGTTCCCGGTTCCGGCTGACCTAATCTATGCAGCCTAACAATTTACATGAATTGAATTAGATAATGTGTAATGTGTAAGCAAGTTTAAACAGATGTGTTTTTAGTCTAGATTTAAACTGACAGAGTGTATCTGCTTCCCGAATAGCGATAGGAAGACTGTTCAAAAGTTAAGGTGTTAATAGGAAAAGGATCTGCCGCCTGCAGTTGATTTTGATATTCTAGGTATTATCAACTGGCCTGAATTCTGAGATCGCAATAGACGTGAAGGACTATAATGCATTAAGAGCTCGCTCAGGTACTGGGGAGCTAAACCAATTAGTGCTTTGTAGGTAAGTAGTAAGATTTTAAAATCTATACAATGTTTAATAGGGAGCCAATGCAGTGTTGACAAAACTGGGCAAATATGGTCATACTTCCTGGTTCTAGTAAGAACTCTAGCTGCTGCGTTTTGGACCAGCTGTAGTTTATTTATCAGGCGAGCAGAACAACCACCCAGCAGAACGTTACAGTAATCTAGCCTTGAGGCCATGAACGCATAAACTAACTGTTCCGCATTCATCATTGAGAGCATATTTCGTAGTTTAGATATATTTTTAAGATGGAAGAATGCAGTTTTACAGATGCTAGAAACATGGCTTTCAAATGAAAGATTAGTATCAAAGAGCACACCCAGGTTCCTAACTGACGACGAAGATATAACAGAGCGGCCATCAAGTGTTAGACAGTAGCCTAGGTTATTATGTGAAGAAAATTTTGGTCCAAAAATTTGAATCTATGTTTTTTCTGAATTTAGTAAGAAATTAGGCCCTACTGGTCATCCAGTTTTTTATATCAGCTATGCATTCCGGTGATTTGGTAAGTTTCGTCAGGGCTCGAAGAAATATAGAGTTGAGTAACACTGATTCGAAACAAAAGATTCGTAAAGTTTTGAAGCTTTATGAAGCAGTGTTTTGAAATCGCCCATCACTAGATATTGTTGAATAAAGTCTTATTTTGTTTTTTTGGCGCACAAAAAGTATTCTTGTGGCTTCATAACATTAAGGTTGAACAACTGTAGCCACATGAACAGTTTTAAATACGTCTTAAGAAGTGTTGGGCACGTTACTTTAAAAAAGTTATTAGTTAAAGTTACTAGTTACTTCTCACAAATAGTAACTGAGTTACATCATTATAAAAGTAACTAATTACCAGGGAAAGTAACTAATGCCTTACTTTAAAAAAAAAAAAAAAAAACTCTGTATATGTCAAATAACTTGGATGCCGCCAATATTAAATATAAGTCTAAAAATATTTAATTCTTGATTCGACTCATGATCCGCTCTTGCTCATGACATGAAATTTCTCTGTACTGTACTGTGTTGGTTGCCATTAAAGAAAACGTAGTTTCATCTTTATCTTTAAAATATGTTATGTATCTATTTGATTATGAAAAGTGAACAGCATGAGTAAGATAGGATACATCATAAGATGCGCAATATATCGGGAGACATGGAGTGGGTCATACATGATTTTGACAATTTTTTTGTAGAAAGCCTTTATTTAAAGTGAATTTCGTTTTGTAAAAATCGTATCTTAATTTTAATCAATGTTTCATCAACCAATTGCCTGGATTTAATAAATAAGAAGCAAATATAGCAGACAATATAATCATGACATGGAGGCGCGGACGCGATCACTGGCGCGTGAACTGGAGCTATAGTCATATAGGCAAATGAACCGAAACTCAGCGGCTGCTAGCCTCACAGACATGAGAAATATATCTATAGAAAGCTTGAAATGTCTACTTTTAAATGAAATAATTAAAAATGAAAAAAAAATAGGCTACTCTCTGATTATGTTATCCGAAAGAAATGTGCATTCTCTCTCTAGGCGCGTCCACTATGCGGAGATGATGAGAGTCAGCAATGTCAACTTGGTGTGCGTCTCAATCAGCTCCCTAGTTCAGTAGTCAGGACACTGATCAGGGAGTTGGCCACATTCATTTTCACGATATGCTGATTCAAGACCTAGGAGGGAGCTGGTTGAGACGCAGGGTTGATCTTTGCAGCCGACACTGATTCAGAAATACTTCTGCCGGTTCTTTATGGCAAGCTTTATGTGTGCACTTGAGTGCTATATAGCCTACATTACGTTAACGCTAATTATTATGGTTTATTCTCTCCAGTATTTAAGAAATTAAATTAATATAAATGTGATTTGTCAACTAATGGCTTAAATGAACAACTACTAGTCGACTAGAAAAAAAACTTATTTCACATATTTTCGATCCAGCATGTCACAAAGGGTATTCTGGTTTGAGCTCGCACTCCACTCGCATGCTCTGACAAACAAACAGAACATCGTACATTATTATCAGTTTAAAATTATATTTGTGTATGACTAACCTTTACTATTTCTTTACAACAAGACGCTTTGCAGGTCTATCGTCACACACCAATCGTCATCAGTTAGCTTATGTGTCCCACCCCAGCACACACACCAGAGAAAAAACTTTTCAGGTCCTATGGCTGAGAGAGAGCCTACTTGGATGAAAACCGCTTCAGTGAGCTCAGTTATAGTAACGCGACATTTTTTGTCAGTAACGGTAACGGCATTGTAACGGGGAAAAAGTAATTTGTTTGATTACTCGTTACTGAAAAAAGTAACGCCGTTTATTTATAACGCCGTTATTCCCATCACTGGTCTTTAGTAGCTTTCTGGGCATTGAAAGTGTTAATTGTCTTGCTGACAATGCAGGCCTCATTGAGCCATCGGATTTTATAAAAAATATCTTATTTTGTGTTCCGAAGATCTTACGGGTGTGGAACGATATTAGGGTGAGTAATTAATGACAATTTTTGGGTGAAATAACCCTTTAACAAACAAATTAGAAGCTGCTCACCATACCAACCTCCCTCCAAATAGTGTGAACATGTGAAACATAATAGCAAGTAGCTACATTGCAAAAACCTGTCTAGCAACCATATTCAGTAGCTGCTTTCAAATGTTGCAAAGGCTCATATAACATTCAAAACTTCAAATTTCTCTTTGAACTGCCAAAGGATTCAAGGATACAAGGACAGAAGGATACAGGGGAGTTGCCCAAACCTTTAGGCAAGGCTTTGTCAAGCCAACATTCAAAATGTCAAATTTTTCCTTCAGAGTTTAAATACACTTACATTTCAACTTACTGTAGCTACTGACTATTAATCTTGTGTTCAACAAACCAAATTTCCAGAATAATCAGTTTGCCTACAGTGATCATGGCAAATTCTTGAAAAAGTTCTGTAGTTAGATGGTTTGCAAAAAAACTTTGACTGAAGCTATAAAGTATTTCAGCCTTCTGCTTATTATAGAGGTGGCTCATTGCAAGCCTTTTTTAGACCAACTCATAATAAGGGAAATTTGTTTCAGTAAGTAATATGAGCCTTGTCTGACAGACAAAAATCAATGATCAATTTCAGACAAGCACTACATGTGGTAGTAGAGTCTAACTAAATTGTCACATTCACATGAAGCGCAAAAATGCTTTGCTAGCTGATCGAAGTCTCTCTAACATAACAGTCTGACTGACACCAACAACCAAACCTGTCGAGAACCACAGAGAAAGACTTTTTGATTGGCCTGTCTTTTATAACTTGACAATCTATACATTTGTCATTGTGATTGATCAATTGCTGGGTTAAAACAAAAGGCAGCTTTTGTCAGGTAGCCTATAATCCAACTCTCTAAATCCATAGTTTCATCTATTAAGTGTCTTTGCCAGTACAGATAGTTTAAGCATATGTCTATTTGTATAGCTGTAAAGGAAGTATGAAACATATTGCTTAAAGCTGATTTGTGATTTTTAAAAAATCTAATATTTTTTAATATAGTGCTTTATACAATTCAGTTTCAAAGAAGTTTCACAGTGATAAACAGGAAATTAACAATCAATAATGCAAATTTCATCAAATAAGAGACAAATGCAGCTATTAGCAGCTCTACACAAGACAATAGTGTCGTTATTCAGCTCGAGTCAGTTCATTGTTGATTCAATTAAATTTAATTGAATTCATAAATTATGAAACAAAGTTGATTTAGCTATAAAGCAGCTCTGCAGAAGACTTTCAAGTTTTGTTCTCATCCAGTAGTGTCAGTGCAGTCAAATCGATAATATTACTGAATTTTAGGTGTTTTTAAACCCCAACTAAGCAAGCTCCATCAGGTGACAGAAATGTAGTAAAAATCTTTGGAGAAACCAGTCTCTATCAGTTCTCTGGCCAAATGAATGAACATGGTATGATTTATTCCGGGCTGCATCACAAGTCAGATTGTGGATTAATATCATTCAAAATTTTTCATCCATCTCCTTCTGCTTGTAGATTAGGTCAGGATACGTCACACATTAGGAGTTGTAGTCTGTCCAGAAGATTGAAACATGAAGGTACTTTAGAGCTGACGTTCCTAAACGTAATTTAGGGAGGAGCGAGCCCAGAGTATATATGCAGCTGCTTACCTCTCTTCAGTCTCAACTGTTCCAGCATCCGTCCACCTCCCTAAACTCCACCTTCATCTCAGGTACCTTGCCCTATGTAATCATATCAAATATTTATTCACTGTGGGGGGTATATCAGAGCTCAAGTTGAAGCTGCTTCATCAAGCCCCTCATCGGTGGACAGCAAGCCAAATTAGCTAACCTAATACCTTAAAGATTATATGGGCAAACGAACACGTTAAGCCAGTAGTGGGTGAGTGGCTTATTAATGACCATAAGCATGATGAAACTGTAATGTGGTCCTAGTAGGTCCTGGCATGGTGCGTTCATAGCTGGCCATAAGGGCTCTGTGCCGAGGACTTGTCAAGTTGTTGTGGTCTTTGCTGAGGAACTGTGCCAAAGGCTGTCTAGTCGTCAAGATCTTTGCAGGAATTTGTCTCTAGGGCTCATCTAATTGTGTTGTCGTCATCTATCTGACCAGATCCGACTGACTATGATAACCTCGGGAAAAGGATTAGAGGGACAGATTAATTTAAGCATACGCCCCTTTATCACAGCAGAATTGATTACTGGAAGTGCTCGTCTAAGCGGTGTATCGATTCTTGCGGTTATGTATATTTTCAGTGTGCTGTAATCACCTAGTTGAATACACACCTCTTCAAATGAGCACCCACAGGATGATTTCAAAATCCTAACATTTTCAGGGAGAGGAGAAGAGATATTCTGATGATTAATGTGTACAGAATTTTCCAAACTCAAACTATAATTTGAGTTATACTTGTTGTTGAGTCCAAACTTGATCGGAGAAAACCGACATACAACATACATGATTTTTTCACCACACGGTGTCAGTGCTCATCTAAATAGTGACCGCGATACTGCAGTGTGTGATGAATAAGATCAGAATCAACATTTATTCATTTGTATTAAATACTGTGTTTTAGTCATATTCTGTGTCATTTTTCATTGACAATCATTTTAGTGTGTGTAATTTACACATTTATGCCAAAATTCTTTATTGACATTGACAAAGTGGTCATGCTGTAAACGCGTTACTGTTTAAGACTGATTATATGTTTAACATCATTACATTTCTTTAAGGCAGCATTCATTCATCTATTTTAATACTGCTCTTACTAAAATTAATCATGGTTTTACTACACAAAAAAAAGAAGGTTGTAACCATAAATTAACCATGGTTTTACTATAATAGAACAATGGTTAATTTTCGTAAGGGTGTTTATCAGCCAAATTCATTTATAAATGTAAACTCAACAGGTATGAAATATGATTAGTAAGAGAAAAACACTGTTAATGAGAAGACGAGCACTGGACTGCGACAGGTTATTTGGGAAATATATTTATTATTCAGAATGCACATTTGGAAGGGAACATTTCAGCAGGTTGAAGAGATTAGATGTAAACATCCTCAGTGTAGAAATGCATAGGCCTACTACACACGGACATACTAACATACTATGTTATATTGTTATAGAAGAAGGACCTTCATCCCGTCGTATCAGTCTCACCCATGCTTTTCTCAATTCTTGTGTCGGAAAATCTCGAAAACTGAGGCAAGGATGTCATTGTTTAGAATTAGAGCAGGCGGGGTACGCTGCACTAACACTGGCGAGAGGATTCAGCCATTAGTTTTGATTGCGTTGCGATGGGACTTGAAGTAGTGATACACTGCTTCACTTACCGGATATAGGAAGTGTGATAAAGGTCTATTCCACTTTTGATGTAACAAACATTGGGTGTTTTAGAGAATGTTACCGGTTCCGGTTTACCTTAAAGTTTTTCCTCAATCGCTTTGGCACACTTTTCAGAACAGCCTTAACATTCTCTAAACTGTATGTGCAATTGTCACAGCTATTCGCTGGAACATCAGAACTCTATTGCATGTCTCAAAATGTAGTTACTCACCCAAAACATTTAATTCATGCTTCAAAACCTAGTTTTTGTGTCAGTAAACTGGCCAGTGCCACCAAATTAAAAAGTGTTTTTTGTTATCGTGTGAGCCACACTGGTCAAAATGTTTAGGTGTTTGTTCACTATGGAAATATTTGTTATATACAAATTTTATGTTTTCTACTTTTTAGTTGACACTGTTTTCTACACTGTACCAGAATGTTAGTTTTGTCCAGCTGAATGCTCTTGTGTATCACACTGAGCTTTTTAGATACAGATTTCAGCAGTAGGTAAAAATTTACTTGGAAAAGTCAATACTGTTGTACACAAAAAGAAAATGGACATTTGGTCACACTTTATATTAGGTACCCTTATCGACTATGTACTTACATCAAAAAATAAGTACAGTGTACTTATTGTGTTCATATTGTATTGAAAAACACTTGTTCTGCTATTGAGTTGGATAAGGGTAAGGTTAGTGACAGGTTTGGTGGTATGAGTTGGTTTAATGGTGTGTTAAGGGGTTAAGGAAGGCTCAACAGTGTAATTACAGCTGTATTTTTTTGAACAAGTACAATGTAAAAACATGTATTTACACAATAAGTGCATTGTATCAAATGATTCATTTACAATAAATGTTAGTACAAAGTAGTTAACAAGTTCGTTTGCCCATATAATCTTTAGGGTATTAGGTTAGCTAATTTGGCTTGCTGTCCACCGATGAGGGGCTTGATGAAGCATCTTCAACTCAAGCTCTGATATACCCCCCACAGTGATTAAAATATAGGATATGATTACATAGGGCAAGGTACCTGAGATGAAGGTGGAGTTTGGGGAGGTGGAGGGATGCTGGAACAGCTGAAACTGAAGAGAGGTAAGCAGCTGCTTATATACTCTGGCTGTTGATTGGAAGATTAGATGGGCTCGCTCCTCCCTAAATTACGTATAGGAAATTCACTTAAAAAAGACAACTATAAATGGGACTAAACATTTTTATCTATACAGCACATTTATTTTTGTAGAAATGTTACATGTAAACTGAAAATTCACAGTTGCTTGTTCATTTTTACATATTCTATTACAGTATGTTTTCATCTATAAACCACACATTCTCACATATCTTCCTATTGCTCTTCCACAACAAGCAACTGTGCATTTTCAGTTTATATGTAACACATTTCTACAAAAATAAACTGCTGTGTTTAGGGATTTAGACGTTTGTTCAAAAATTGTAGTGATTGTGCTGGGCAAACTCCATATAGCCTGCTGTATGCTTCCAATCTTGATTGGTTGATTGGTAAGATTGTGATTCCTATTTCATTACAATGACAGGCCTTTGCCATTCCATGATGTCATAGGTATTTATGGAATATACATGCATGTCTGACAGATTTTGTTAACTGAATGGATCATTTTGCATGTGGAGTCTCACATGATGAAAGAATGTTTAGAAGTTTGACAGTTTCACTGAAAATCAACTCATCAGTTTTGATCAATGTACATCTAGCCATGTATATTTAGATGTTGTGCAAACAGAGACGATTCTGGGTTAGAAAGAGAAAGAGAGGAACAGTGCATTTCATTCAGAAATGATCACCCTATTCTTTTTGTCTTTACTCTTTACCATCCACTGTTAGAACTTTGGAGCACTTCAAAGTTTCAGGAGTGACAACCGCATTTAGTTGCAGTGTGTACGTGGCGTTATAGAATGTTTTATGTATATTATTCATATATTTATATTAGAAAAAAATCTGTTGATAATGATTATAAACACAGTGCCCTCTTAAGGCATCATTTAGGTAGTTTGGCATGCAGGGATTGTGTGTGAGTGAGTGTCTGGTGCTCAATTATACAATACTACAGTCATATAAACTATTTCACAAATAATGCCTATGTAGATTTTTATTATACTCATTAATCCTATAAATAAAAATGTTTTAAAATTTAGAAAAATTAAATCATTGTGTAAGGTCAGCTACAGGAGCCTCTCTCATCTCCATCACCTTTCTTTCTTTTTATGTCTCCTTATCTTGCCCTGTATCTCATCCCTCACCAAAGCTGAGCTTTGATACAGTCTTTTCATTTTCATCTGTCAGTGAAGAAAGTAAACATAGGGTGAACTGATATGTGTGTTTTATGAATCATATTCTTAGACAAGTAAATTTACTGAAGAAGGCTACCAGGAAAGCTAAGTAATTTATTAAATGCATTCATAATCTGTGCACATTCCTTATTAATCTTATGCCTAATATGATCAAAACGGCTTCATTGATGTTTCTTGTCTCATTACATTGACAGTTAAGAATAACATGCATCACGTAGCCTATATAGGCCTAATTTAAATTCAAAATGGCGAAATGTGACAAGTTTATTAGTTTGCAGCTGTGAAATATTAAAGGGGTGGTATAATGCCATTTTTACAAGATGTATAATAAGTCTCTGATGTCCCCAGAGTGTGTATGTGAAGTTTTAGCTCAAAATACCCCACAGATAATTTTTTTATAGCATGTTAAAATTGTCACTTTTTGAGGGTGAGCAAAAATGCTGTTTTTGTGTGTGTCCCTTTAAATGCAAATGAGCTGCTGCTCCTAAGCAGAGGGCGGGGTTTCAAGAGCTCATGTTAGCACATAGTGTTAGCAGTGCGTATTACCTCACGAAGACTCACTGAAAATGTCAGAAGTCGGACAATGATGGAGAGACTCAAGAAGAGACAACATGTAGAATGCAACAGGATGTTTCTGAATGGTTAGTTGCTTAATTTATGTAGCTGATGTGGGATATCTTGAAGTCATTGATTAGCATATTCTGTCATGATAATTTATAAATCGCTTGTGTGGAACTGTTGTAAGATCCTTCAGAGAATATATGCTGCATGAAGACAGAACAGGTATAGTTTAGTTTAATTAGGGTTATAATTTATGTTGGCATCTTGCTTTTATGACATGCTATTGCATTTGTGTTATGTGCTGTATTGCAATAACATGGCCTCACCCCTTTGTTGCGTGTTCTTGGGGGCAGGGTTTATGTAAATTTTACGGTTAGTGATGCACCAACCCGGGAAGAAGCTTGCTGTAGTCCCTACCAGCCGTTTGTTGTCGTCCTTAAAGGGATAGTTCACACAAAAATTAAAATTTGATGTTTATCTGCTTACCCCCAGGTCATCCAAGATGTAGGTGACTTTGTTTCTTCAGTAGAACACAAATTATGATTTTTAACTCCAACCGTTGCGGTCTGTCAGTCGTATAATGCGTGTCAATAGGAACTCCATCTATTAGAGTCAAAAAAACACGCACAGACAAATCCAAATTAAACCCTGCGGCTCGTGACGACACATTGATGTCCTAAGACACGAAACGATCGGTCTAACTGCGTTCAGCATCCGGTAAGTGAGGTCAAAAAACTCGTTCTGATGACGGAAGTGATGTCTCGCGCTTTGCTTCAGTGAGTGCGAGACATCACTTCCGTTGTCAGAGCGCGTTCAGACCTCACCAACCGGATGTGGAGGGCAGTTGGACATAGTGGTGTTTTAGAGGTAAAAAATTATATGAATACTGTTCAGCTGATGAAAGGTTTCATCAGCTGAACAACTGGCATGTTGTTAAAGGTGGACTATGCAGAAATTTTCAGTTATTGTTTGTAAACACATACAAAAATCGATAAAAGTTTCGTTCTCACCTGCACTATCATTATTGGCTGGGGTGACTTAGCAGACAGTAGGTGTATTCAACTTGAAGCGGCGCTGCGCAGCCCGATCAATGTATGACATCAAAGTACTGCGAGAGCGATTAGAGATTTCTTGTGGTACTTTGCATGGATGATGGCAAACAATATGAGGGCTGTTGCTGGGAGGTGTATGGCCCAGATCAGTCCAGTGATCATGTGGCCCAAATCAGGCTTGTGACCATAGGGCCACAGTGTATTTAAATAATTTTTTTAAAGGATTCCAAGATAATTTCTTGGCTGAGACTTGGGCCACCTGAGGACTGTAATTCATTGCTGCAAGTGGGCCGAGTGAAAGCTGGTTGTGATGTGGGGTAAGAGAAAAATTGCTACAGTATGTGAACACACGCTGGCAAAAGGTTGCAGCCCAGAAATTTTCAGAGCAAAGCAATACAGGAAGAAGGTACAGACACAAACACCACCACACACTTCTAGTGGATCATAAGTAATAATTGAGAGGGATTGTTTTTGTCTGTACTTTTTTTTTATTTTTTTTATTCTGCATAGTGCACATTTAAACAACAGTACAATCCTATTGAACACACTGTACTTCTATCCCTCACAGCCTCATTTTCATTCCTGTCAATAAATAAATACATAAATATGGCACTATTCTGATTAAGGTCTATAAGACCATGAACATGTTTTAAGAAAGTAAAAAGTTTCAATGCTGATTTCATGCTGACTGTAACACTTCAAAACACTTCTAAGACAGGACTGTGTCTTTCTGTCACCTTTAAGTTATGTATCATGAACAGACCAAACACCAAATGATCACCTAAAGTAAATGCAGTCATTAGGTGCAGCCCTGCAGATGGTGAGCCTGAGCACCTGGTGTGGAGACCGTTTGTTCCTAGAGCGGGAGTGCTGTCAGATTGGAGGGGCCGTAACCAAGGGAGATTGGTCGTAATGGGCGCGTAGCCAGGCCAGACATGAGGACAGCTTTTCTACTGGCAGGTGCTGTTAGAGCTCACCCGAGGTGGCCATTCTGAGCATGGCTGGGCTGATTGACACACCCTGGATGGCACTGCTGTTATTTTGCTCCAATGGGTGTGGTGGGCTCATGAAGTAGAGTGCTTTTTCAAGCAATAAGACCCCCATCGACCAGTAGTAGCCTAAATAAGGTTTATGTGAGCCCACATTATGATTCTCTGTCAGTACAACAGATCGATCTATCAATTCCAAATTAATTTTGTATTTTCTTTGTAGCAGAATAAAATATTTCTTGCCATATAGTTTTACAAAATAATTGGTCTAAATAAATGGTGTTTTATATCATGTTTATATACTGTGAATAATGGTGTTTTTTGTTTTTTTTGTAGTTTTATTGTTGGCATTTCCGTAAGAATTTCCGTAAGACCCAAGTGAATTTGAATAAAGATGTAGAAATGGGAGAACAACATAAAGGGGTTTTCATACCAGGGGAAATTATACCTGTATTATATTTGGCAACCATATGGCCAATCAATTAGGAAATGCAAATGATCTGTACAAGATGTAACATGCATATTTCCTTGGACTCTTACTCATCTAGTACAACATCTAAACATGGTATGGCTTATTAAAAACTCTTGTTTGATGAGCTTTTAAATAAAATCACTTAAACAATGGAAAACATGCATGCATATAATTGAATGCTTGTGTAGGTCATTTTGCTTGTTCATCTGACAATCTTTTTCTTGCAGTAAGGTTACTTTTAATTCTGTTTTTTTTCTTTTTCAGATATAATTACTGGGTCACTAGATTGTCCAGTGTAGCTCACTCCATGGAGAAACCTAAATGATATATTTATGTCATGTCATGTTACTGCCTCATGGGCAAATCTCTAGAAGCCTGTCAAGAAAATTTCCTGGTCATATTTCACTCCAAACAGACAAATAATGTATATATTTTGCATAATGAAAATGAATCATATTTTTAGACCTCTAAGATATTTTGCTTTGTTATAATTGTTAGGACAACTAAACACATTTTATCCACAATGCACATTATCGTAATGCAAAAAAAAAAAAAAAAAAAATCTCATTACTGTATGTGTCAAACTGTTTCTCTTATACTTCCATTTCAATCACGATTCTCTATACTGTAACACTGTTATTTTCATTTCATTTTACTTCCAGTCAGTGTTGGGTGTAATGCATTACTAAGTAATTAATTACTATAATTTAATTATGTTTCCCTTGAAAAAGTAAAGTAAGGGATAATCTCAGCTTCATATTTTGCGCCCACGGACCGCTGGCTGAATGTCTGATGCATATGGCACACTTAACTCGAAACACTTCAGGATTTTCGAAGTCGTCGTCTGGTTGGTTGAATTCTACAGGATGTCCAGGAGACGTGTGTGTCACGTTCTTTAACGGTCCGTCTGGAAACAAATGCCGTGGAAGAAGAACGCCGTCATGTTTACAACTGTGACGATCAGCGCGTATCAGGATCAACTAAATATGGCAAGCCAAAAGGGTCTGAATTACGCTATAGATTAATCGCGTTTACAATCAAACGCCGTCAAATACAGTGTTTTAAACAGTATTTGCGCCGCAAAATACGCCGTTTTGATTACAAACGCCGTAAAAAACACGCGAAAATCCGTCAATGATGCCGTATTTAACGCCGTTTTAGTGTACATGAAAAGCGCCGCTTTTTACGCCGTCTAGCTTGCCATATGATGCCGTAAATAACGCCGTTTTGGTTGCACAGAGCGCGCGCCTTTTACGGCGTTTTGCTTACAGTATAATGAGTCACGCCCATGATTTCCACAGCCAGTAGGTTTGAATGGTTTTTACCCAATCAGTGGTAACTGAGTCAGACCAGACCAATTCAGCACGGATCATTTTAGCCAAAGGAGTGCCTATGAATTGATAGGATATATTTATGTACAATAGCCTAACTATTTTCATCTCTACTAACATTAAACATATTAAAGATCGCACCTCTTTATACTTTAATGTATTGCTAAGATTACATGTTCAACAATACCTACCCCATTCACATGTGTTTAACTTATTACCCAGATACTTTTCACGCTAGCAAAAAAACTGAACACTAGCTTTAAGTAATATTTCCAAAATGAGAAATCGTCCCTAGTATAACAGAAGCGAGATTATTGCGAGATAGTTGAGAGCCTGTTAAGATGCCCGACTCCCACACCGCATAGCTGGTGTGGTCCGCTCTTAGCAGGTCTGGTTTGAAAGCGTGTATGTTAAAGAAATAAATAATCTTTTTTGCTAGCTGTTCTTCTAGTGTAGACGACATGCGAACTAAATGGTTGTAATTCATGAATGCTTTGAAATACAGGTCCAAGGTCTATTTTGAAAGAAGATATTTGGCAAATTATTGCTGAAAAAGTTGTTTAAGTTTAAATGTATTATGGAAATGTACCGAATTATTGTTTTTATTTATATGTTTTTTGATAAATGTTTTAGCCCAAAAATAAATAAATAATATTAAATCTAACCAAGTTTTATGCAAAAAATGCCTTTTCTGAGAATTTTTTAGCTGCTAGAGACCAGATAACTCAATCAACATAGACACTAGTATATATATATATATTAGTTTCTATGTTGATTTTCTAATTAAAAATTATGTATCTTATCATGTCTTGAATTAAAATTATAATGTAGGGCCTACATTTTCTAATTAAATAAAATATATATAATATACATATATTTTATATATATATAATTTTTTTAATTTAATTAGAAAATGTACATTATAATTCTGATTCAAGACATGATGATAGGATACATAATTTCATACAACATTTAGCCTAGCGTTTTTTTTTTATGCACACTCTTGTCAGAAATTAATCAAATACTGTTCCTACATAATTTATATTGTAAAACATGTGATGTATTCTGAGACTTTATAGTTTGTTGTTAAGTAAACTTGAGTGTCCCACTGTCACAGGAAACTAAAAATGTACACTGCGGGGCTCACAAGTAGCCTAAGGCATCCTCCAAATGACATTGATAAATATATAAATTAATAGGCTAATCACCCGGCATGAAATTCAGACAAAGTTCTGAGAGACCCAGTGTCCGCGACACCAAATGGAAGATCTGCTGGGTTTTCAATAATTATCCAAATAGGTGAAATAGCCAAGGCTATAGCCTAATTTTATATTTTCGACTTACAGTGCAAATGAGGGAAGCTTCCCAAACGATTAATGTTAATGGGGCAGTCAAGCAAGCAGATTAATCAGGAAAAAAGCGGACACAGTAAGGTGTAAACGCAGCAAAATGAGTCTATAGTTTGGAGCTTCAGACACGTTGAAACCCATAGGCCTATAATATTATTATCACAGTTATATTCATTTAGTAACCATGAACTTTCAGTTTGTTTACATTTGTCACGTGTTCCTTTGTACAGTTCTCCCGCTCCTCATTATTGGTTCATTCCGTTCAGATGCACATCATTAATCATCTTGTTTGAGTCATATAAGATCAGAGACTTTGTTTTATAGCTTTTAAAATTATGGAAATTATTTTGCACTATATCCTTCAAAACGGTGGACTTTTTTCAAGTCATTTGTTTACTCTAAACTGGACGATCGAAAGTGCAAAAATATTTTAGTGTTCATGCTGCAAAAACATGGCGAAATATATTAATATTATTTAATGAATACAGTAATATGAATAAAACATAAATTTAAGTAAAAAAAAAAACACAAGTAGCATTTGTTTAAATATTATTTATTTAAATGATTATGGAAAGAAAACAGCATTAGTAAGATAGGATCACAAGATGCGCAATATGTCGGGATGGGTCAGACATGATTTTGACCATTTCATTAAGTTTTGTTTTGTAGAAAGCCTTTCTTTAATTTCATTTTGTATAAATTGTATCTTAATTTTAATCCATGTTTCATCAACCAATATAAATAAGTAGCAAATATAGCAGACAAAATAAGCCTAATCATGACATGGGGGCGCCGGCGCGATCACCTTTGTTGCACATGAAAAGGAGCACGTCTCATAAATGAACCGAAATTCAGGAACTGCATGTGTGAGTAAGTCCAAGAATAATCGCACAGGTTTTAGCCAGATTGCAAACACGACTAGCTGGCCCTCCAAAACAATCCTCCTCACTGCAGAAAAATTTTTTCAGAAGGCTATGTGCTGCAGGAGGTATTGCTGCACATCTCCTTTCTTGATACTTATTTTGTAAGCCTGGAAGAGGTCATCCTCTTCACCCAGCAACTGACCAAGTGACGGATGACACCGTCTCCCCAGCTAACAAATTTTGGTTGCCAGAAGGTTCCCTGCACGTTAATTTATGGTTCCCTGCACGTTCTTTTAAATTTTGTTTTTAGCCAAGTAAATTTACTTAATTTTCTTATTTTTTTTTAAATAACGTTATTATTTTGGATTACACATTTCAAAAATAATAATACGTCGTTTATTTTCTAATATGAAAATGTAACTGAAACACCAAATTCAACAATATTTTAATAGATTCAACAAAACAAGGTGGATATCGTAAAAAAACTAGCTCGCAAAAAAAAAAAAAAAAAAAAAAAAGGGTAGGGTGTTTTTTAATAGCAAATACACTCTTTCAAAAACCAGACCTGCTAAGAGCGGACCACACCAGCTATCAACTACCCCATGATATGTTGCACAACCTTTAAACACTATCTTACTTCTGTTATAGGGATGATTTCTCGTTTTGGAAATATTACTTGCTAGAGTTCAGTTTTTACTAGCGTGAAAATATCTGGGTAATAATTGAATACATGGAATAAGTAGGTATTGCTAAACATGAAATCTTAGCAATTACATTAGGATAAAGAGGTGCGATCTTTAATTAATATGTTGTTAGATGAAAATATCCACAAAGGTATAGGCTGTTGTAGCCTACATAAATATATCCTATCAATTCATAGGCACTCCTTTGGCTAAAATGATCCGTGCTGAATTGGTCTGGTCTGACTCAGTTACCACTGATTGGGTAAAAACCATTCAAACCTACTGGCTGTGGAAATCATGGGCGTGACTCATTATACTGTAAGCAAAACGCCGTAAAAAAAGACGCGCGCTCTGTGCAACCAAAACGGCGTATTTAATGGCGTCATATGGCAAGCTAGACGGCGTAAAAAGCGGCGCTTTTCATGTACACTAAAACGGCATTAAATACGGCGTCATTGACGAATTTTTGCGCGTTTGTAATCACAACGGCGTATTTTGCGGCGCAAATACTGTTTAAAACGCCGTATTTGACGGCGTTTGATAGTAAACGCGATTAATCTATAGCGTAATTCAGACCCTTTTGGCTTGCCATAACTAAACGCCAGGTTTTCAAAAGTTTGTGAAGTTCGCGGCTCCATTGTTGCAGTAAACTTGCACAACGTTCTCAAATTAGTCATTTATCCAATGTTGTTGTCTGTTATTGAAGAGACATCGACTTTACATTTCACGCCCCTAAACATGACGCAGAACAAAACAAACTTTACATGTCAGTCAAACGTCCTCTTTCCTTGGCCAATGAAAGCTGCGATAGGGTCAGTTCAAGAATAATTTATGCAATTTTAATTTATTTATTTGAAAGAATTAAAAGAGTACAATACTCTATTACACTGGTGAGGATATAATTAGTAGTTAGTAATTCAGAGTAGCTTACCCAACACTGCTTCCAGTACTGTTTTACAGTTATAAGATTTCTAAGTAAATTTGATTTAATAAAGTCACAGTTTCACTTTATAGTAATGAGAATTTGGGGAAAAAATCATGAAAATAATGTCACATTAAAATAAAGTCCTAAAATTTGTATATATTATACAATATATGATGTAATATATTCTCCTTTTGATTTTAGAGTGACTGAGACATTTTCTTGACAGGTTTCACCTCAACGCAGTTTTGTGCCGTTATAATGAATTCATTATTTTATATACCCTGACATTAATTGAGCATTTGAATTGTCTGAGCAGTGCTGCTGATGTAATGACTTTCCTGTCTCAAATAACACTCATATACATGAGGCTAAAAATGTTAATTTGAGTCCTTTTAAAAACCTGTTTAATTTACTGAGGTGCTGGTCTAGTTGTCTGTTTATTTGTTCGCTTATCAATCTGCCATTTAATGGCACAGAAGGCTTTTCTTCCTCTGTCCTGAGTGGATGTTTTATTTTTCAAGTGCTAATTGTTTTGTGGCATTGCTTCTAGGAAAAACTGAATAAATAGCTGATAAGCAAAATGCAGTAATGTTGTAGGCTTCTGTGTTACAAATGGAAAGGTTCGCTGAACCTGAAACTGTAATTTGCATATTACCATGGGTCCAAATGGAAATAATTATTTTAAATACTAAATGCCTATTCACAGCTCAGCTTCCCCCTGGTTATTCTAATCAATGCTTCACAGACTTGAACTTCTTCTTTTTTTTCCTTTTCCTTTTCTTTTTTTTTTGCATAATAAATAATGAATCCATCTGCTGTGTTTTAGGTGTACTTTTTCTGTGCATAATCACTGTACGGAGCTCAACGTGTGTAAATATATTTACTCTGATAAAAAGACCAAACACAGCTCTTAAGCTTGTGAAAATCTGCATAAATAATTAATATTTCTTCTATGACTTTCATTTATTCTAAAATAAGAGGACAGAAGGAGAGGAATCTTCACTCTTGTATGTTGTTTTAGTATCCCCCCGATGTTATTATGGCTGAAAGCATTCTCTAAAGCGCTGAGCAGGGGTTTAGCTTTGGGGGAACCAGAAACCAGAGGCGTATAAGTGGAACTCAGTTTCTGGCGTATTTCCACTAGCATTCTGGGATCAAATCCTCTGGATGGCATGAGTAGTGTGCACCATTGAACCACTGTTGATTCATTTCAATTGGTTTGAAATGCAGTTTGAAAGCTATTTGTGCTGTACTCTGAATACATTTGTGGACTGGACCGAAACTGTGCATAAAATTATACTGATATTATATGAATTAAATACGCTCGCCCATGGTCAACATGAGCATATAAACATATGGAGGGTTTGCTTAAATCATGTTGTAACGGCGCTCAAATTAAAATGGTTCACCCTAAAACAATGATTTATCTCATTAAAGCATTTACTCACACCCTCATGTCATTCTCACACTGTCTTTCCTCTTTGAAAAGCAAAATGAGAGCTAGACAGAACGTTTCTGATTTCCATACAGTGAGAGCAGATATTGATTTATATTGCCAAACTCTAAAAAGCACTTGAAAGTAACATAAAAGTACTTCATAAAAGCATGTGCTATATTCCAAGCCTTCTGAAACCATACAATAGCTTTGTGTGAATCACCATATACTGTATGAAAAAAAGCCCAGCTAAAACATTCTGCCAAAGATCTTCTTTCATGTTCCACAAAAGAAAGAAAACAATGGCAATGGAAAACTGGTCGTTAATCACTCCGAGTTTTTCCAGACTCCAGGTGTGTATGACAATCAACTGTCTCTACAGCTCAACTACTATTACGACAAATCATTAAACTTTTATTAATCACCTCAAATCCCCAAATGATAGACTTTCTCTTTTTAACTACATGAAGAGAACTGATTTCAAAAGGTCCGGTCTTGCCCCAAGCAACGCTTGCCATCAAGTAATCTTAGAAAATGAGAAAAATAATGATGAGAATTATGTACAGATAGGTTCTTAAAGGTAAAGTGTGCAATTTCTGTCCCACTAGCAGAACAGTTTTCAAACTAGGTTTAAACACTCAATTTTGTAAAATAAATAATTGACAAAAAAATTCAGTAAAAGTAGTAGCCATTTTCATTTGGGAATCTTATGTATTTCATGAATTTGTTCAAGGACAACGAGTTACAAATAAGAAAATGTCATTATATTTCAAATGTGCTGAGAAGCGTAAAACTGGAATGCTGCATAACTCTGTGAAGTCAGTCATTTGTCATGCTATGCGGTTGTTATGTGTCGTTCTCTTTCACGGTGGGTGAATCTCATCCTAATTTCCTTATGCCTTAAACTCAGTCTTGAAAACCACTCAACACAGAGGACACATTTAAATTTTACATGTTCTTAGTGCAGAAGGGCAAATCATCACTGTAGTGAGATTACTTTATCTGTTACTTTCAAACACAAAGAGGACATAAATCATGACACATTATATCAAAAACTCCTGTGGCCTGTTGCACAAAGCCGGTTTCAGTTTCTACCCAGGTAAATTCAAGATTAGTTTGAGCAAACTCAGTTTTTTGGGGCTCATGAAGGTGGATTGTTTAAAATAAATATAATACATGTATTGTTAAATTTAAAACAGGTTAAGCTTACATGTATTCTTTTGAGGTATTTGTGAAACTATATAAATTATTGTTTGATTCACATTGATATAGTCAGACATTTTCTTTCAGTTGCTTTCTCAAATTTTCACTGCAGCAGCAATGTTTATTCCAACAATCTCTTAATCTTTTGAAGAGAAGTGATTTGCACGTCTCTCTCGCAAGAAATGAATCAAACGGACAATCTCCATGTTCCGTGTGACTGACTTTTTTTTTTAGCACGTGTCACACTTTCAGGTGCACGCGCTTCAGAGTTAATCGCAAACAGAGAACATTTATACAGAGCATTGTGAGCCCATTGAACTTTGTCAACTCTAAACCTACTCTGAAACTCAGAGTTTGTTCAACTAGCTTAATGCACCAGGCCTCAGTTGTATCAGTAGACATGCTGGCAGTGTTTCTTTTATTTGTATGTTTTAAGTGAAGAGCTTTTGAACTATCAGGTTTATATTTGCTAAATAAAGCAGACGAAGTACACAAATCAATACGTAAAATAAAATATTACTCAAGTGAAAGTATTTTGTACTCCTTTTCAATTTTACTTGAGTGGAAGAACAAAAGTAGGCCTACTTGATTTTTAATGTACTTAAGTAAAAAGTACTGATTGATGAATGTTTATTTTGTCATTTTAAATAGACCTCTTATATAATTTAATTATATATTTTATATAATCCTATTGCTCAAAATATTTATGAATGATTATGAATTGTAAAAAAGCCAGCACTAGTAAGTATGGATGCAGATACATAATATGTAATGTATGTTGACAAAATGCATAATATTTTAAGAAATTGGCACAGCAGAGGGGAAGATGAATGTGCATGCGTTATTTTATTTTGTGTTAGAGCTGCACGATTCTGGATATAATGAGAATCCCAATTTTGTTTTGTTTTGTTTCAAATAGAGATCATGATTCTGGACAGACAACTAAATAAAATAACATATAATTATTTACTAGGACAAAATAATAATTGCTGCTGTCTATTTAAAAATATTTAATTTAATTTAATTATTTAAAAAATGGTTTTGATTGAATGATTCAATGGATGTGTCTCAATCAGCTCCAGAGCTCGTGAATCGGTATATCGTGTACACTAATTCGGGCACTGGTAAGGACAGTAAAGGATGCTGGCTCACTATACATTGGGACACTTATGACTCTATTTACAGCGACGTGACAACATCCTCGTTGTACAACATCACTGTTATTTATGAACAAAAGCAGAGCTGATATCTTTCTGACATTACTTGTAGTGTTATTTAAAGTACATTATGATAAATACTTTGCTTGTTATATACGGCACGTCCTGATATTGCTGAGTTAGATGCGTTCCTGGGTCAACATATTTTGTTGATCCTTGAACAACATTCTAGTCTGAAAATTTTGTCTTAACCCTATTCCTACCCCTAAACCTAACCCTACCCATAAGTTATCCCAAAAATCAGAGGGAAATGATAGATGAATAACACTGATGTAGAAGCACCAATTCATGATTTTAAACCTAAACTTGACATAATCTGTAAACTTGTCCCTCAAATCTGATTGGTTGATTTGAATGTTGTTCCAGGATCAACAAAAATGTTGACCCAGGAACATGTTGAATTCAGCAAAATCAGGTTATGCGTTATATACATGCAACATTTAAGCTGTAAATAAATTATAAATGTTTGCTAGATTATGTTAATTACCTGTCTAGCGATGTATGTTTATGCTGGAATATAATAATATAATGGTTTGTATTTTAAAAAACATCTATTGCTATTCGTTATGTGTAGTGAGCTGGCTCACGTGATTTAAATTTCGTACTTCAGAACTTCCGTTAAGGGAGCATAGTGAGCATCGATGCTCTTTGGTTTTCATGGTGTATTGTGGGACTTTTTAGGGAGCAAACGTTTCAGTGCCCTGGAAGGATTCTGTGATTGAGACAGCCCTTAAAATGTCCGACTCCCTGATCAGTGCCCTGACTACTGAACTAGGGAGCTGAATGAGACACACCCAATGACTCACTCATAACTACCTCACTTGTTTCATTACTGGATGAATCAATGTTTTTGAACAAATCTTTTGAATGAATCATTCAGTGTCAAATACATTTTTAAAATTCACTTGTCGAAACCTAGTGCTGTAACGATGTAATCGATACAACCCTTATTCAAAGCGCCAGGTTAGGCTTAAAAGGTTGTTTTGATCGCTAACGTAGACTTCCGTGTTTATATCCAAACTATAAACTTTTATCTCTATTCGATGTGGACAGATGTGGACGTGTCCACATTCAAGCATTTCAGTGGGCTTAAACAGATCGCCCTTTACAGCAGATTTAGTTCACAAACAACTCACAGTAGTGACCTAATTATGATTTTCAGTTACAATAATTAATCCTAAAATTCAACATTAATAACTTACTTTTCGCCATCAGTCGCACACGCGCACTCAGAGGATCCCCCAGTTCTTGGCTCAGTTAGTCGCTCAGAGGTGCATTTCCCAAAGCGAACAATGGTCGCAAGTTCCGTCGTTACCAATAGAGTTCAATGGGACTTACGACCATGGTTCACCAACGATGCTTTCGGGAAACGCACCCCTGAACGGATCATGGAATCAGTGAGTTGTTATCTTGAGAACAGCTGCAATATGATCAGTCCAATTCATGAATGAATTGTTTAATGTGATCTGCGAACTGATTTAAAAGGATGATTTAAAAGAATCAGTTGGTGCACGAATCAAACACCGCTTTTGCGTCTTGGAGCATGTGACGATTTCTTCATTTTAAAATAATTAGTAACCATAATATGTTTTATGAGATGTAGTGGAGTAAAAAGTACGATCTTATGCTTTGGAATGACGTGAAGCAAAAGTAAAAGTTGCTCAAAATAAAAATGCTCGAGTCTCGAGTAAAGTACAGATACTTGAAAAATTTTACTTCGTTACTGTACTTAAGTACATTTTTTCAAGTATTTGTGCTTTACTCGATTCCACAACTGAAATGAAGACAATAGGTGCATCCCAATTTGTGTACTTATGCACTATTCTATTATGTTTTTAAATATAAATAGTGCAAGTAGTCACACTGAAAATTCCAAAAAGAAAAAGTACACTTTAAATAACCGGATGATGCACTAAATTAATGGAAAAACAAAGTGTTGAATGTTGGACACTTCATGCACTCAACTGTCGCAGCTTTAATTATGTAGTGGAGGGGAAGGGGATATCAGACTCCAATGTTAAGTGACAAAATAATCGTATAAAATTCACACACTACACGGATGAGTACATAGTGTATAAGTGTGTAGTGTATGGTGCGTCTTTTGGGACGCAACTAATGATTGGAATGGATGTAGGTATATCTGTGGTTTCTGAATTATTAAGTTTATCAAGTGATTTGATTTATTAGGTTCTTCAAGAAGTGAGTTATGCTTTGGACACCAGCAAGACATACTTTGAAAAGTCAAGATAGTTTTTGTGAAAATCATGCATTTTTGTCATTTAATGCAGTGGTTCTCAACTGATTTGGCCATGGGACCCACTTTTTCCCATAGTCATAAAACCACAACCCAAATTTTTAAGAATTTGAACCAAGCAAATTTGATTTTGGGAGTTCAATGATATAAAGGAGGCAGTCAATAGGGGCAGTTGAGGCCTAATGGGTAAAGAGTCAGACTGGTAACCTGAAGGTTGAAGGTTAGATTCTCAGTACTGGCAGGAAATGACTGAGGAAATGACTTGAGCATGGCACCTAACCCCTGGGCACCACAGCAAAATGGCTGCCCACTGCTCCGGGTGTGTGTGTTCACTACTTCTAATGTGTGTGCACTAACTTGGATGGGTTAACACACAGAGGAGAAATTCGGAGTATGGGTTAACATACTTGGCCTTCACATGCCACATTCACTTTTTTCATTTTCATTTTCATGTTTGACCTCTGTTTTACTATAAAAATCTTTGTGACAGTAATTTCTTAATTCCAGAAGTTATGCAAAATCAAATGCTGTGCCTAATTTTGGAGGCTGCATCCATCATCAAGGATGTCTTATTTAAAAAAAGTAACCGTAATAAAATTGACTGTTATTCTTCATGAGGTGTAAAATATTGTAATTTCTTTCTAACTTTGGGATCTAACGGTTACTTTTCTCAAATGAGACCACGTCAATGATGTATGCAGTCTTCAAATGCGACCTCTGGAGGACGCAGCTAAAAACAGAGTCGGTGCAATAGGTGATTCTCTACAGAAACATTTTTTGTTATATTGGTTGAAAGTCTCCTCATATCCTGACAGTAATCACTATGTTAAACGATCTAAATGTATTTATATAAATATCGTCTGTGTAAGGCATAGGGCCATAAAATGTTCATCAAATTATTATATTCGGTCCGAATGAAATAATACGATGTCCTACCCGACAGTCAACGCATGTTTTTACTTATCCTCGCACACCCTGTTTGCGCAGACATCATACGTCATCAGCACGTTTCATGCTATGCAGAGTTTATACAGACAGACCTCAGTCACGAATCACCGCAAACAAACAGCAGCCACCTTTTACAGTTCCTACCGGATCAAAACATGCAATGAGCTTATACTGCCTTCACGCCATAACTACTGTAATTAAGAGATGGCAACCCGTGATGTTCTAACTGGAGCTGTTCAGTCAGACTCTGAATTATGTTTTCCTTTGTCAACAGTATCAACACCAAAATGAATCTGCAGCAGTCAGGTACAAGCTCTCTAAGCTGTTTACGTACATTATTATTGTAATGTTATGTGCTTTAAGACGTGAGGTAGTTTAGCTGAGAGCAGCTGTGTGTGTGTGCGTTCATGTGTTTTGGAGGACGCGTGGCTTTGGATGGTGATTTGCAGGGAGGGTGGGATCGTATGCTTTCAATGCTAGCAGCAGGCTAACGTTAGCATTTCCCAGATCACCTACTGCACCTTTAACTCAGCTATAGTTAAAATGTTCAAATGAACCCCAAATGGGTTGTAAATTAACTTGCTAAATTGCAAAGTTGCTTTTTGAAAAAATATTAAATAACTTACTTTTGTTTATTTTAGTCACACTATGGCCAAAGCCTCAGGCTTTGAGTGCCGCCAAGAAAGAGACATACTGAAAGCTTGTAATTATGAAATTATGAATGTTTATCAACCCAAATTGGTTCAAATCAACCCAGCTTCCTTACTCAACAGTCTCAAACCAGCATTTGGATTGAAAAAACAACCCAGCATTTTTTAGTGTGTTGTGGTGCCATCAATCTATCAAAGATGTTGTGATATGTAATAAGTCACATGACATTCATGGCTCTGGTTATTAGTTAAAACCGAATTCCCATGAGGGAAGATGGCAGAATTTGAGATGAATGGGAGTGCTAACAAATAGCTTTTTCCAGGTATTATACACCTTAATGGTCAACAAACAAAATAACACTTTGCTTCTCAAATCAATTCATGCCTACTTTTCAATTCATATTGTTAGTTCAATTCTGTGTTAGTTCTCTTACAACAAGCCAAAAAAGAAATGATAAAAATTGGAAAATATCTTCTCTTAGTTATAGCACATGAAACATTTGTTGTTATACTGTATCTTATGTCTATAACATCTTGAAACATGCACTAATCCTACTGATCCTTCATGTCAGTGACGATGAAAGCCACGACTGCTCTCTCTGCTTTCTCTACAACAGCTTGTCAAATTTACCAATAGTGTAAGACATCTGGACATCAGACGAGACTAAGGCTGGTTGTAAAACAGTGTTTTCGGCAAGATGTAAGTTATTTTAATGCATTTTGTTCCCTCAGATGTCCATGCTGAATGCACATAAATAAGACCCTTCCGTTTGATAGCATAAGTGGTACATGGGAACGACAGCCATGTGAATACAGGCAGTAAAAGATAAGAGAGAAAGTTTGAGAGGAACTTTTAATTTTTGTTAATGAAACGTGGTGTAGTGCGAACGGCTGACAAGCCTCACAGCTCTACCACTCTCATTTCAGGCAGCTCGTTGGTGTTTATATGTATCTCGACATTTTCTGTTGGCATGGCTTTCTTTTTTTGCTCAGTGCAGTGGAAGCTAACACATCTTCAAAGCACGCTCACCCACACTCAGATTATCTGCCAGTGAAAATGCTGTGTGCACTCGGCAGTGATAACAATAGCAAAATTTCTTTACTTCAAAGTAGTCTCAGATTCTATTATGTATTATGTATATTTTTGTTGTGGGATTCCCAGGGGGCTCTTCAATGAAACACTAGTTCTAACTTCTTCTCTTTTTTTTCAAATTACGTGCTAGTTATTCAGAATGCATTTAGCAGGAAGTAAAATCATTTCAAGATGCTCTTGTGTGTATAAACACATCAGTGTGACCACTAGATAAAAAATAAAATTAATAAAAAACACAATGCTGAGATGAATGATATGCCATGTAATTCACTCAGGGGTATTATTATTATGATTTATTATTATAATTATTATTAGAGACAAATTTAAGAGAGATTTCTATTATTTTTAGTTTAGTATCCAATTCTCACTGTTAACTAGTTGCTTATTACCATACTTATTACTAGGATATTGGCTGTTTATTACCACATATTAAGCATAATTAAAGTCTTATTCTGCATGAACATATTCTACATCCCTTAATCCTACCCAATACCCAACTACCTTACTATCTATTTATAAGCATTAATTATGAGTTTATTGAGGGAAAAGTTGTAGTTAATAGTTAATAGTGAGAATCTGACCCTGATCTAAAGTGTGACCATAGAGTTATAGATACACAATTGAACTGATCAAATTTCTCATCTTCTGGGTGCATAGCACCTTGGGTCAGTTTAAACCAGTGCTTAATTTCAGTGAATCTGTTCAAAACTCACATTCAGTTATTTGTTTGCATCATCACACAATGTTCACAGAAGTCTTTTTCATGTATACCATGTAATGAAAATATACATAGCAAAATATTGTCTTTTTATTACTAAGCATTCCCATATAGGTGTATATAAATGAAAATGACTAAATATCATTTTGTGTGAAAAAATGGCATATTATTTTTGACTAGATTTTTGCTGGTTTTTAGTTCTTAGCTTGGACATTTTTAATTTACAGTAACAGTTATTTGTTTGAAATTAGAATTCCTTTAATATATATAATTTTTGGCTATATTGTCCATTCATCAGGGCCACTGAATTAGTGTTGAAGGGTCCTTTTTTGTCCACATAGTTTTGTGGTTTGAAAGAGTAAAACTGAGCACTGTAATCTGGTATTGTGTCTTTTTTTTTTCTTCCATTGGGTGACATCAGGTTGCAGAGGTTTCATAATGGGACACCAGTGCCACCATGTGGTGTTCAGTCTTGAAGATATGTGCTTGATGGTCAGCCTGCCATGCCAGCACTGGTCAGCAACAAGACGTGCAACAATGACTCCATTAGAATTCACCGCGGATGATCTATCATGCAGGAATGGCATTTCCAAGCTGCGTGTGATATTGTCAATGATTTCTTTTGCATAAAATTATGACCTGATGCGTCTTGTGTCTTGGAAAGGATTTGCTGAGATAGTGAGTTGCCATAGAAATCTGTGAGTTCAAAGCAAATAATTCCACTGATTAAATTTTCATATTTTAATTAAAGTCACATTTGAAATCAAAACAAGTTAAATTTCCTACATTTTAATTATTCCAATCAAATTCCTATTGAAGTGAACTGATTACTAAAGTAATTTAATCAGAAAAAAATTGAAACAGTGCCATAGCTTGTTAGCATTAAAATTATGATCTCATTATTTAAATATTATAGGAGGAGCCACATTCTGAAAAGCAGCATCAGAAACATTGATATAGGACCCCCAAAAAGAATTTGGACAGTTAGGCACACTTAAACATGTACAGTGCTCAGCGTAAATGAGTACACCCCCTTTGAAAAGTAACATTTTAATCAATATCTCAATGAACACAAAAACAATTTACAAAATGTTGACAAGACTAAGTTTAATATAGCATCTGTTTAACTTATAACATGAAAGTAAGTTTAATAATATAACTTAGATTACACATGTTTCAGTTTTACTCAAATTAGGGTGATGCAAAAATGAGTACACCCCACAACAAAAACTACTACATCTAGTACTTTGTACGGCCTCCATGATTTTTAATGACAGCACCAAGTCTTCTAGGCATGGAATGAACAAGTTGCCGACATTTTGCAACATCTATCTTTTTCCATTCTTCAAGAATGACCTCTTTTAGAGACTCGATGCTGGATGGAGAGTGATGCTCAACTTGTCTCTTGAGAATTCCCCATAGGTGTTTGATTGGGTTCAGATCAGGAGCCACTGAATCACTTTCACCCTGTTCTTCTTCAGAAATCCAACAGTGGCCTTAGATGTGAGTTTAGGATCATTGTCATGTTGGAAAAGAGCATGACGACCAAGGGCACGGAGTGATGGTAGCATCTTCTCTTTCAGATTAGAGCAGTACATCTGTGAATTCATGATGCCATCAATGAAATGCAGCTCCCCGACACCAGCAGCACTCATGCAGCCCCACATAAGGACACATCCAGAGTATAGAGTCCAAGTAGTCTTCATCTTTGTCAGCATGGGCCTTGGCAAACTCTAGGCAGGCTTTTCTGTGCCTGGGCTTTAGGAGAGGCTTCTTTCGTGGACGGCACCCATGCATGCAATTCCTCTGGAGTGTACGCTGTATTGTGTCACGGGAAATAGTCACCCCAGTTTGGCTTTTTACTTCTTTAGATAACTGCAGTGAAAGTGCATGCCGATTTTCTTCAACCCTTCTCATCAGAAGACGCTCCTGTCAAGGTGTTAACTTCCGTGGACGACCTGGACGTCTCTGTGAGATGGTTGCAGTAATTGCAATTTTTGTACCACTTTTGCTACAGTATTCTGACTGATAAGTAAAGCTTTGCTGATCTTCTCATTGCCTTCACCTTTCTGGTGTAAAGAAAATATTTTATTTCTCAGGTCTTGTGACATTTCTCTTCCATGTGGTGCCATTGCTGACAGCATGAAATGGGAAGGGGTTTTAACACCCTTTTATAGTCAACTGTCTGCTGGACACCTGTGTAATGAATAATTAGACTCACCTGTGGTTGAATTCTTGTTAAATTAGACTTTTTTTTAGTCTAAAATTTAGCTTTGCTCCAGAGACTTTCAGTGGGGTGTTCTTATTTTTGCATCACCCTAATTTGAGTAAAACTTTTGTTCTCTAAGTTATATTATTAACCTTTCTTTCATGTTATAAGTTAAACAGATGTTTTATAAAACAGTCTTGTCAACATTTTGTAAATTGTTTTTTTGTTCATTGAAATGTTACTTTTCAAAGGGGGTGTACTCATTTACGCTGAGCACTGTATCAGTGTCGTAACATTATATAACAGAATATCAAACTAAGTTGCATTTACTGTATTCGACACAAAGATACCACACACACACACTGAGAAAAATATATATAGTTCACTTGGTGAACTACAGTGTACGTTTGTGAACTTGAGAATTGACTTCATACAGTACATCCACTAAAAACCACGAAAACATGCATTTGTTTGCAATTTTTATTTGGTTTGATATTGTGTTATTTAATGCAACAAAGGGTGGTTTTAAGAGTAGTTTAAGTGTCCAAATACTTTGTGGCCACTGTAATCTAAATGCATTTATTTCAAAAGAAGAAAAAGTGGTTCTGATTGGACATTTGCCAGGCAATACAAATCGCCAAGTCATGCATTGTGAATTAGGAAGTAGTGGTGCATTCTTGGCAGCAAAGCACCTCAAGCTAGGTGTTCCATATACATGAAATGATTTGTGAAGTACAACTGGCTCAAGAGCCGAAGAAAAGTGCTGATGCGTTTCAGATGGGCCGGTAGCTTCTCTAATCGCATTCATATTTTACAATAAGTGTGTGTGTATGTGTGTGTTTGTGTACAATGTAAAGGCAAGGATGACACGGGTAGTGATTTCCAACTCTTTTATTAACACAAAACCAGGAGAAAAAGGCGAGGACGTGAGACGAGGTTGAGAGGAGCGCTGATGGGCTTGTGGCCACCGCTGGGGGCTAAGTGGAGGTCCTGCACTCTCAGGCCATCCATCCACCAGAGAAAGCAACAAAAAAAAAAGACTCTGGATTCCAGTGGCTAACTGAAAGAACAGCCTTTAAACAGAGATTTAATAAACTAACATCAAAGCTTTTCCCCCCCAAGCACCTCAGGGGAGAGGGAGCCAAATTCATTAGGGGCCCACTCAGCTTAGGCAACCCAGATGACAAACTGTTTCACACATTTTCTCGTGGCACTAAATATAACTTGCCCAACCCTCCTTCACACATACTTCCTACTCTTTCTTTTCATACTAGATGCTTGCTCATTTTTTGACATGATGATGCATTTTAGGTGACAAATACTACTTTTCAAATGTACTTTTATTATTTGTGCACTATAATTCAATTACAGTGTTTGCAAGGCAGCATAATGTTGATATTCCTCAAATATTCTAGTTAGGATTTGAGGGATACACAATATATCTGTTGATATGACAGATTTTTATTATTATTATTATTATTATTATTACTTGTTGGTCTTGATCGATTTTTGGATATGTGGGGTTGAATCCAGGTTGATTGTGACACTTTTTTCCCCAGTCATCTTAATGGCAAAAAGCCATTGAAGACAGAGCCATTGAAAAAGTCAACCTAAATTCACCCCTAATTGTGCATGTCCATTTCCATCTATTTTAATATAAATGTTGCCATCGTCTAATGCTTGCTTATAAAGTTATTCTTTAATAATTTTAACAATTTAGTGTTTCATACTTTCAATTAAAAACTGTTGATTTTACTTCAGTGTTTATTTATTTGGTAACTATTTATTTTGATGATCCCCTTTAGATATTCTGTTGACTATAAGTAACGTTGCACCTACATGTCAACTAATTCTCATTTGCTATTAGTAGAGTAGACTGTCTGCTTAACATCTGCTGACATTTTGATGGTCCCCCAACAGACATTCTACTGACTATAAGTAACTTGACTGCAAGTACATGTCAACTTATTCTATTAAACATAACCCTACCCCTTAACAGTCTACCAATACTCTGAGTATGTACAGGTGCAATTTTACTTATATTCAACAGAATGTCTAAAGGGGACCATCAAAATAAAGTGTAACCATTTATTTTGAACACAAAATAGAATTTTAGTATCAGCTATTTATCGATTATCAGCTATAACATAAAAATAATGAACAGCTTATTGGTATAAGCAAGAATTTCATAATATCAGAATAATATCAGTACATCCCTGGGTTTGTTCTAAACATCAAACCTAAGAATTAAATTTCTGCAATTCGTTTATCGTACAAATGTTTTGTAGAAAATTTCAGCCAATTTCTAACAGTCTTATTTGCATACTAAATTGCATGTGGTCTTGTCTTCCTTGCTGTATTGAAAAAGTGTAAATTCTGTGTCATTATTGTTATTATTTTTGAACAGGTTTCCTGAACACTCCTCCCATCTTCTATTGGTAAGACAAAGAGATACCCCCGCCCTAAACTCACACCATTAGTTGTGCCCAAGTTGCTGTGTCGGATGCTCAAACAAACGGCAACACTCAGTCAAACGTTACTTCCGAATATGCGTACTTTAGTTGAAAAGTACACAGATGCCCTATTACTTCTGCTGAGATACTTAAGTGTGCATTCAATGGACACTTTACTATCCCGTAAAGAAATAGAAGGTTTGTAAATGACAATAAAGTGCGCTGGTAGGTCATGTGACAATAACAACATAGTGGATGTAGGAGATCCGAATTTCAATCATAATACCTATATTCAAACGATATAGAACATACCATTTTAATGATCGTGAAGTAAGTTTTAAACCAAATGTAGTATCTACAGACGGTATGCGATGCAGCTTATGTTTTTACACTTTTTAGGGTAATCAACATGTGTATGATTTAGTATACTTGTCTGTGCATATTACGCTGACTGAAATAATTTTAACATCAGAAAAATTACATCCCCTTTACTGAACTATGTTGATTTCTGTGTACAGCTGAAAGAAAAGATGTGTGCTGACTGTCATGATGGCGGTATTTTGTTTACACCAAGCCAAAACCTAAACCCAAACTTCTTTTGCTGCCTTGCAAACACTGATATTTCTTACGGGAAATGTATATCTAGTTGTCTTTGTGCGGTTGGGGCAAATGAGAGGAAAGTGCTATGCCTTTACTTCTTCCTGGTGGGAGTGGGGGACTTCATGCCACGGGGCGGTGTGGGGGATTTGGCCTTTTGGGTAGGAGCCGGAGACTTGGCCGCAGCAGGGGCGGGGGTGGCAGCCTTGGTGGTGGGAATTACAATCGGACCTGTGGGAGGCATGATCCTCTTGGGCGTGGGTGTGGGTTTGATTTCCGGAATCTTGTCGCCATGTTTGTAGACGCTGACGATGATGTCCACCGACTCGCCACCAAACTTGTTTTGCACCGTCATGGTGTACTTGCCGGAGTCCTCCAGGGACACGCCTTTGATGGTGAGGCTGGCGAACTTGCCCGAGTCCATGGCAATGACGTACTGATCGCTGGGTTCTACATCTTGATCGTTCTTAGACCAGCTGACCAGAGGTTTGGGGTCACCGCATACTGTGCAGGTCAGACTCAGAGTCTGAAGAAAATAAACAAATGAAAGATTTGATTCATATTTAATCTGACACATTCTCAGAGGAAGTATGTAGTCATCATCATTCAAACGTCATAAATATGAGAAACATCATGACTACATTAAAAGATGCGCATAATTCTGAATGATATGATATTCCGTGAAATGGCTACTAAACATCCTTCTGTATCTTTCTTTGCTAATTATTTTTTAGAATAAATATTTAAGAATTAAGTGAATATAGAGGTTATCATTAATAAAGTGACCATATAATTTTACTGAAACCCTTTGCTATTAATTGTTATTAATCCAATGAAACATGTAGGTCTATAACTTCTTAAGGTGAGAAATAGATATTTAAAGAAAGTTTCTAGCCTCTACAAAGATGTCAGTGATAAGATGTTGTACTCATATAGGTACAATTTATTTTGAGTGCAAATAAATCTAACTTTTTTTTCAGATTTATGTTGCATTTTTTTTCGGTTCACATAACATTTCACAGTAATGGATATCAACAAAGCGACTTTTTATGAAGAAGAGCGGCTCAATGAAAACTAAAATATACAGTACAGCCGAAGCCCTGTGGGGAGCTCTCACTGGAAAACCACAGTGAACATGACCTCTGCAGGTCATTATGTGAAAGGACTCCTCTCCCACATGAGTTTACCTCATCTTTCCTTTAATGGATCTGAGAGCCACTGACCTGCTATGTTTATTTGATCTGAAAGAAAAAAGGATGCCGGGCATTTCCAGCATCAACTATTCAGGCGAATCATAATCCCACCAATATCCTTTCACAGGCAGAATACACCATATTCCCCAAGCTGGCTTCATGCTGCTAGCAAGCAATGGATTATGAGGCAGAAGACAATGGACAAGGATCTTAGGGAGCGGAGGAGTATGACGCCCTCCAACACGCACTCCCAGGGTTGAAGAGAAGAGCCGCAGAACGGCACTCACCGGCACGACTGCCTACGGCAATACAGATCACTAATGCGTTGGCTACAGCCCTCCATGGGGGTTTGAAAGGAATGCTCCAGTTGCAATACAAGTTTAGGTTTATTGACAACATTTAAGGCATATGTAGATTTTTACAGAAAGTAATGTTGACTCATTGCTCAGTCTGTAATAGCAAGCAAAACTTGGGAGACAGTTACATAGTAGTGGATCCTAACCATAAATTTAGGTGGCCAGATTCATAGAACTAGCTTAAGTTATGTATTTAATATAATTAATGTACAATTGTGATTAACAACTTGTTTTGCATTATAATGACTGAACACATGTAGATGCACTTTTGCCAGAAGTTCTTACATAATAAATGTTATATTTGGTTTGCTGCTCCACATCTCCCTGCCTGCCCTCTGTTAAAAAAGAACAGACGTGTTCACATCTGACTTGCTGAACTAATGCAGATTGATATACACGTTGCTGAAGCGGATTGATTGGTCTGGAAGATTTACATAAGGTAACGTAAAATTAGTGATTTCTGTCCCTATGGCTCTTAATTGGGGCACACTGCATTTCCATTTCTCACCAGATTTACATTGGAAAAATGTGTGGTACTGCTGTGCTCTTTGTATGAAAATTATTCCGGCCAAAGCCAAAACTTATATTTTAATATTTTACAACTTAACTTAACAACTTAAAATAACCTAGGACCTGCAGAATTCAAAACAAGTTAGTTAATTCAGGATTGATTAAGTTTATATAGAGGTCCATAGCTTCAAGTAGATGAGCCACCTTTATTTTTATAGGTGACGGCTCAGATGGTTCAAACAGAAAAGTAAATATCTTATTTTGTTAAAGCATTTATATTAGTTATTCAGTAACAACCAATTATTTGAGCTATGAAGATGTCTAAATCATTCTTTTGAGGTGGGACTACCTTTCCAGGCAGAATAACTTCAGTATTACAGTAAGGCATCTTAAGTCTTTGGTCTAAGTCAGTTTATAGATGAAATGAACTAATTTAATAATTGATGATGTTTACAACGGAACTGAATCAACACTGACTGAACTGACTTCAGCTGAAAAAGAACACTATTTTCTTTTAGAGTTGCTGTACACCCGAAACGAACTGTTTGCATCATTGAATCATTTTCCTGTTATCGCTGCTTTGAAACAATCTGTAAAGCACTATATAAATAAAGTTGACTTGACTAGACTATGGGGCCAAGGTCTTTGGGTAAAGACCTTCACATTTTTAGTAAAGACTAGGAGTGTAACGGTACATGTATTCGTCCTAAACCGCATGGTACGGACGTCACGGTTCAGTGCATGCCATCAGACGACGAATACGGGTGATCCAGGGGGCGTGTGCGTTAATGGAACGCTGTTAGCTAACCGCCGCAACAGGAAAAAGAGCAGAAGAAGAAAAGCACATACGCAAATGGCTTAAGCACTTGAAAAAGTCCCATTAGATTGTGTGCACAAGTCGAATTTGTCTTTCTGTAAAAGGCTTGCACACTCAACTGTGTGCGTAAAATGAGTGGAACGCATAAAAATACATTTTATGAGGGTAGCAAATTGTAACACTGCTAATGCACAACTTAAATTTTTTATTATTCTATTAATTATGTACTTTTATAACACAAGATGCTTTTCAGTTTTCAGGGGGACTAAATGCCGTTAAGTGCGACAAACTGTGATTAGCACAACTGTCTGTTCAAAATAAAATAAAATAAAATAAACCTAGCATTGTGGATTTGTCCAGTAACTTTAGTTTGAGGTCCAATTCTCACAATTAACTAGCTGCTTATTAGCATGCATATTTCTAGGATATTGGCTGTTTATTAGTACTTATAAAGCAGATATTAATGTCTTACTCTGCATGACCATATTCTACATCCCATAATTCTACCCAATTCCTAAGCTTAACAACTACCTTAATAACTATTAATATGCAGTAATTAGGGATTTATTGAGGCAAAAGTCCTATTGAACCGAAATCGAGGTACGTACCGAAGCGTGACTTCTGTGTGTTGTTACACCCCAAGTAAAGACCATAAATTATTCATTAATTCATCTCAGGCTGCGTATGCAACCCAGTTCCCTGAGAAGGGGAACGACACAATGTGTCATGGAGTTTACACTATGGGGAACTTCATAAGCATGACCGGTGTCTGAAGTACGTGTAACCACACGCCAATATTCATTGTCTGACGACAGAGCACCCCTGAGTATAAAAGAGCACCTGCAATACACGTAACAAGGTTCAAGTTCAAGGAAGAAGGAGGCGGGAACCGGCGAACATTCAACATACACTTTAATGTCAAATTAAATAAACACTACAAAACAAAAGTAAAGCGGCAGCCCCGCATGGGCGACTGCCGCATTTAAACAAAATAAAACAACATAAATGTCCCAGGCCTGGTCCTCTCTCTCCTTCACTGTAGTCACTCCTCCTTTTATCATTCCAGAGCTCCTCCGTGGGACTCACGTCAGGTGTGGTGCGCAGGTGATGATCATTATCACTCGTGCTACCAGCTCTCAGCCTTGCCCTGCAAGCCACATACCCTCGAGACTGCGCTCTACCAACCCCTCCACCAGGGGGCTGTCACAGCGGCTGGAGCACCTGGGGTTAAGGAGAGACGAGGCGAGAGAAAAGAGAGGATAAAGGGGAAAAAATCTGGGTCCGGTTCCCAGAATACACTGCCACTCAGTCCTCAACCAGCTGAGAGGCCCTCACTCACTGTGCCATGCGATGGTACTGGATGCTCTATAAATGTCCCAGGCCTGGCCCTCTCTTGTCCTTCACTGTCGTCACCCCTCCTTTTATCATTCCGGAGCTCCTCCATAGGACTTGCTTCAGGTGTGGTGCGCATGTGACGCTCATTAACACTCGTGCCACCGGTCTCTCTCCGTTCACATGGCTCTCTGGCCCGCCTTGCTCGCCACACACGTCATCAACTCTTTTGTCTGAAGGAAATGTGCAGGCAAGCCCTTGGCATGGCAACGGAAAGCAGCGTCTCGTTCCCCTTCTCAGGGAACCGGTTTGCATACGCAACCTGAGACCTTCGCTTTAGAAGTTGAACTTTGACGCTGCGTAATGTAGTTGACGCTATGGTGGAACCAATACCCACTAGCATTCTGAGATAATGCATGCCTCACTTAGCTGTAAATGTGCACATAGTGGGCATAGTATAAATTGACTCTAGGAATTACTCAGCCAGAGTCAGAAATGTGTCAACCCGATGGGCGCATCCATGCTACTCCCCAAGCCAAAACTCTCTGACAGTGGTGGAAGGAGTACTAAAAAATTTTACTTAAAGGCACATTATGTAAGATTTTTGGATTAAAATATCTAGAACAGTTTTATTTATTTTGTTGACTTGTGTACTTACATTATCCCAGATGTTTCCAAGAATGTTTAAATCCAGAGAAATAAGCAATTTTAATCAGGACATGGACCATGTCCGTGCGTCGCCTATCAATGACATCATACTTGCGTTACCCACGATTTTGTAAAAACTATGGAAACACCAAAGATACTTTGATATATTATATGTTTTATTAGACAAGGGAACAACTGTTTGGATCAATTTATAGACAGAAAACGAATCATTGTAATATAGCTCAACACATTTAGTGTTATTGTTTGAATCTCGTTTTTTTATTATATTAATATGATATTCTAATATCGATCTCGCTTACTGCGGTGTGCAACAATTGTCTTATAGCAGCCGCCAAGTGAACACACAGTGTAATGTTACAACATCATTTTCAACACACTCCAATACATCAAACAAGTTAATCAGCGCTGTGTTACGCAACATAAGCTTGACCGCAAGAAGTGGAAGCGGCGACGGTGCCATAATAAAAGTTCTGTTGCTCTTGAGCGTGTCTCGCGCTTGTCTCTTATTAGCAATCGCTCCAGCGGACTCGTTCAACTCCCACAGCACTCGGCCCTGCTCTGCTTCATACTACATTAACGTTAATAATCACATCCATGAATATGATTTCTGAAATTCTGAAATTACATATTGTGCCCTTAAGTAAAAGTATTGCTACTTAAAATAATTTACTTGAGTACAAGTAGAAGTACTGAAAAATATTTTGACTCAACTAAGAGTAAATAAGCAGTTTGCTACATTACAAAGTATTATTTTTCTATTTTTACACAAAATGAGGCGATGTTAGCAATATGGAGTGCTACAATTCATACTGGAAGCTGGAGGGTGCAGAAAGTCCACAAGTGAGATTCGTAGAAGTAAACTTATGACATTCCAAGAAATCCCTTTTATGGACATTAGATATCGCTACAGCTGAATAACATGCAGATAGAGACGTTTTGACTGATGAAATATGAAGACAATAAACACAATTGCAAGTATATATCTGTGTTTATCTGTGTTCTTCAAGCCATCTTATTTTTATACCATGTATTTTCATAAGAATAATGTACATCTATAACGCAATGCTAATCGATATAGCCTGTATCATAAAATTTTATGACATATTATATTTTCTGTCTCACTCTGTGTTAAGAAGCAACATGGAACCACAGAAGTTATTTCAAACATGACTGATGTGTACGTATATATAGGCCAGGGGTGATGAACGTCGGTCCTAGAGAGCCACAGTCCTGTAGAGTTTTGCTTTAACCCTAATCAAACACCATTGAGCAAGCTAATCAAGGTCTGAAGGGTTACTAGAAAGCTACAGGCAGGTGAGTTTTTATCAGGGTTGGAGCTAAACTCTGCAGGAATGTGGCTCTCAAGGACCAGAGTTCACCACCCCCGATATAGGCTGTATAGTGATTTTGGAGCAAAATCACTATATGGTCGGTTATATAGTGTTGTGTTTAACACCAATTGTCGTGTTTGACGCTATGCTAAGCAAAAGTACTAGCTATCCCTGTTGCCAAGTGTGATTGATTTATTACTAATTTTGGAAAGTAAGTCCACGTAAGATCATTTGAATGTTTTTTAAGAAGGGCAAAAGCAAAGAAGGTTAAGTGAGAGGTCCGATCAAAGAAATGAGGGATTAAAACAGTATAAATAAGAAAGTGGCAGTAAAAAAAAAGTGTGGTATGGGTTAACATGTTATATAAAATGCTTTTTTTTGTTCTACCGAAAAAGTGTCGGGAGCCCATTGTTGCTATAGTAATGAACTACACTTTTACGTGCATCAGATTGACAGATAAACCATGCACTCTTATTTAACTTTTGTTGCTAATGTTGAGGTTATTTCTGCATTGTAAAAAGCGCTATATAAATAAAGGTGACTCGACTTGACTTGACTTACATTATGTTCTTGCTCCGTCGATGCAATAACTGCATCCTTGTATGAGCCGAGTTTTCTATTTACTTCAACTGCTCAGTGCTCTGGTAATATCAATGGTATGACTCATTTCAGGAGCTGCCAAAATTATAATTTAAAGTCAGAAATCAAAATTATGAGCATAGCTCACTTACATTCACTAAAATATTGAAACATTAGCGATACTGCTTCAAAACTTGGGCGCCAGTGATCAAAAACCTCAAACCTCAGGTGTAAGCGAGGTTTGAACGCCCCACCCCCCAGCTGAACTGGAAGTTTTGATTGGCTTTACACCTGAGTCAGATTTGTCTGTTATTGGCTGAAGCACAGGGCTTCACCGCAGTAGTTTGAAAAGTGCCTGTCAAATGCCAGCTCGCCCTATTGCTCCGTTGGCACCTTTGTCAAAGTACTTTGTATTTTTTATGAAAAATAAATGTATCGAAGTTGAATACTTTATTTTTATTCAACTCAAGTAAAAGAGCCACAATTTAATTATACTCAAGAAAGTAGAAAAAAAAAAAGGAAAAATTTACTCAAGTACTGTAACGAAAGTATTTGTAATTAGTTACTTTCCACCTCTGCTCCCTGATACTAGGAAAGATCCCCAAGTTTATATGCTCTACATCGAGGGAAGTCCCAGTTGTTACACCTTCCTCCATCCCTTGTGGGAAGGGCCTCAACCCTATATGGCCCTAAGAGCAGAGCTCTAAGGGGAAAATACCCAACATAGCCTCAGCTATATCAGACAGATATCATCAGTATTTCAACAAGGCTTTTAGGGAGCAGCCTAATGAAGGGAGCATTTCCAACTACAACCTTCGGAACTAACACACTGCAGGGAAGCTTCTACTCAAATTTAAAGACCCTAGAGTAATTAGGGGAAAACAGTGCATACCCTGACTTGAGTAAAGGCACTTCTCCAGGACTTACTATAGCTAAAGGCTAAACTATAGAACGACCAATGACAAGAGCAGATGCCACAGGCGATCCACCTCTACTCGTCAGTTTGTAACACTGATCATATGGAGAGACCTAGAGTAGCACCCCCCAAAGGGGAGCATACATCCCTTCTTCAAACAAAAGGACTTTTGTGAATTGTCCATCAGAGTTCTGTTCACCCTGCTCTACTCTGAGGGTTGCTTGAGCAGCCTATGAAAGGGAAACCTCAGTAATTAGCACCTCGGTATAGACAAAGAGTGGGTAACCACTTATTTTTCTGCCCAGGCAACAACTTTCGGTATTGTCACTCATCCAAGGGGGGAGTATACATCCTTACCTTTATTCAGGAAAAGAAGGCAAACAAAAGCAGGATATAAAGCATTTTGCCCAATAACACTCATCACCTAGGCTTTAAACCCCAAGAAAGCCGCAGGGGACCTTAAGCCCTACTTAAAGACCCTAATGTAACTGGGGGAGAGAAGCTCATACCCTGCCTTTAGTAAAGACTCTTCTTAAGACTTTCATCTGTTTCTTTTAGCACTAGTCCATAGTATGTGACAGATAACAAAGAGGGGCGTCATGCAGGCAAACTTCCTCTACTTACTAGCATTGTCGGACCAGGGCCATACTAGAGCACACATTCAAAGGGTAGCGATATCTCTACCTTAAGACCCAACAATAGTTGGGAGGTAAACAAAGTAGAGGGAACTATACTGCCCATCTAATTTCGTTCACCTTGCATCAACCCTTAGACTGACTAGAGGGAACATGTAAAGAAAGCAAGATATAAACATGCGATCGCTTTCCAACACCTCACCGAATGCATGAGCATGCCAGCATTGTTTTTTTCTCCATAAAAAAGTATATTCCATGCTCGACATGGAGGGTGGTTTAGCATTTCTTCTTGTTTTAATTCTAAAACAAAACCTACTCAATTCCATTGAAATTCAGCAAGGAAGTCTAGTCAGTGCAAGCCAGAGAAATAATAAATAAATAATCTCAAACCTCCTCAAGAGGGACCGTGAATGACAATGCATCGAACGTCCGATGGCTGTTTGTTTTGTGGCACGGAGGGCCATGGTGTGGAAAATCCCTCCACATTTGCATAATTGGAATCTTAAAAGGGACATTTGTACACTGAATACGGTTTCTTTCACAGTCTCTCAAACTTGTTGTGAAGATCTGGAAATGCTAGACTCATGGGAGAGGGACGATCATGGCCCACCAGGAATCCTTCATCGAGTCTACTGCGAAATAATTCCTGATTCTTCCAAGACAGATCCAATAATAACCATGGAGTAGGCCATTACATCCAACAGTTCCCCATATGCGGGGCTGACGGAAGGAGAGGACTCAACACATTCAGTTTCTTCTTTGGAGCAAGATGCCACCAGCAACATGCTCTCTGCTGGATCGGACAATGTCAGAGACTGGGCTTCCTGATCCAGCAAATCGCACAAGCTGGCAATCGAAGATTGAAAAAGAGCGACCCCTCTCTGGAAAATCCTTGGCCAGCTCTACCTGCAATCCCCATGATCTAAGTCTAAGCAGCAGGAGCCGAACCACGGGTCCCTCAATTTCGAAAGGGAACCTAGTTCATTATTTCAGCTGTATAGTTCTAAATCATGCTTTCGTTGGGCTATTTGTCTAGGCCAGGGGTGTCCAGTCCAACTACTGGACTGCACACCCCTGTACTGCATAGTGTAGATCAATTAAACACACCTGAACCAGCTAATCAAGGTTTTACTAGGTATACTAGAAACTTCCAGGCAGGTGTATTGAGGCAAGTTGGAGCTAAACTCAAACTGCAGGACAGTTGGAGTTCAACTCAAACTGCAGAACAGTGGCCAGCAGACTTCAAAAGAGTACAACTTGATGACTTTGATAAAGGTCAAATATAAAGATTTGGCCACTTGGTCACAACATAATACCTATAATCATTTATGTTGTTTTATAGTATTAATTTATTAGCATTATAAAAAGTGGAAAAAAATAGTAATAATAAAGAATAAGTAGCTGTAGACTTTTGACTGGTAATGTAAGACTGGTAAGTGCAATTGAATGGACGTTGCTAAGTAGAGCCTGAATGGAGGCTATATATATATATATATATTACATTTTGTGGTGTTTTTGACATGATTTTCTTCAAAAGGAAAATCAGATCAGAATCCAATTTCTTTATGCATTGTGATCTATTTTTTAAAGTGTTATGGCTCACACATAACAATCTTAAACAAACCTTCTTTTCCATGATAGTCACAACATCAGGAAGACCACCAACCACTTTGCCACGATCTGACAAAAAACGTTGCAAAGTTAATTTTAGGAATATAATTACATATCAAAAAAGGACCCCCGAGAGTGTTGGAAGTGATTGAGTATACTCACTCTTTTCAGCATATGCTTCCGCTCTGAAGGGCAAAAGAAAAATAGCATTCTTGAGTTCATTAGCAGACCTTAATATTTTACCCAAACACTGATGTACAGCTCACATGCTTTGCATCTCTAAACATTTAGGACATGGAAAGCCATGTGGTGGCCTAATGCACTGGTTATCTTACTTGAGTCTCTGAAATTCTGCGTAGGCGTTGTCGTAGACTAAAGGGGGGAAAACAGAAAAAAAGAATAAAAGTTAAGTGCATATAAAACATGAATAAAAAATTTTTAAAAAGGAAAACTGCACACTGTCTATCTACTCGCCGCGTCTTGTCCCGGAGGCACGGCATAAAAAGAAAATCAGCTCTCATTATTTTAATAGCATTGTTTTCCTGCTTCGCTGGAAATAGCTCTTCTTCCCCTACTCATTACTGTCACCATTCGGCAGATCGCATGACCTGTCAGACACCAGCCCTTGATTATGTTTGTCATTACACAGTCTGTTGACAAACTGAAACCGCTGCCAGTATCTGCACCTTTGATACTATGATGGCATTTTTTCATCCCTGGATTTCCCTAAATACATTTCCTGTGTACGCAGCTGCAAACACTGGCCTTTACTTCCAATTAAACACGTCTACACAGGATCAATGCCAGAACACGTGTTTCAGGTGACCATTTTGGTTATAACAAATGTGGTACAGGGTTTTGGAGTTAAAAAACCTTTGAAAATGGACAAAACCACTTTGAAAACATGACAGTCTTCAGCATTGATGTGGCGTTTTTCATTTATGCTGATTCTGGAGGTGATTTGAAAACTATTTGAGCTGTTCTTAAAGTATTTCACTTAATAATTAAGTTCAAATGTAATTGGGTTATTTTTCACAATACTCTCCTTTAAAGGCATCATAAATTTTGAATTTATTTTTCCCCCTGAGGTCCACTTATAATGTTTAGTCAAGGTTGTTTTATGCTAAAACATGCATAATTTATTTTTCCGTGACTATTTACGACCCGCTCTTAGGCCATTAGGATTAAACGAGGAGGAAGTTTTATGTCCAGAAGGTTAAGGCAAATTTAAGGTCAACTGTTATAAAATACCTTTGGAAATAATCAGAAAGCAGTATTAAGGAATGACACATTTAAACAACTCACGTTGTCCAGAGAGGTCCAGGGTACGAGTGTGTGTCTTCTCGGGATCCACAATCTCAATAGTATACATTCCTTTATCCTTATCAGTAGGTTCGACTATCTCCATAGTTGCCATTGCTGGCTTGCCACCAATTCGCATTCTTTCTGATGCAGTGATTTTAGATTCCCTTGAAGTACAAAGAGCAATGAAAGCACAGAGACCTGTTAAATATCTGTTACATATCATTAATGAGAGAATAACAACACATGCACATCAATGCTTTAAACATGTTACAACGAAGGCATGTTTAATCCCTTTTTAAACTCAATTGTTTGCTCATTTTTCCATAGAGTAAACCTTAGACATGCCTTTTTTTTTTTTAAGTGGGACATCAAATTAGCATGTCCCTAGAGTAAAATTAGACACGGCGGGTGTTTTTTTGTGTTGCAACTGAATGTGAAAGAGATTCAAAACGTGCAACACGGGGAGGAAAGACTCAGAATAACCACTTCAAAATGCTAATACAGGGATTTGAGAACCCATGCGAGCAGGAAGAGGCTTTTCTCGCTACGTTAGTATTTCACATGCTACTGAATCACCTCCAGGGCAGAGCATTAGGCAACTGCAATCAGAATGATTTGTTTTGTGTTGACAACAGAGCGAGAAACAAGACAGACTCTTTATTCCTGTAATTTCCTGTAGTTCAATAATCATTTATTTTGTACACTTCACACTAAAGCAACACAAAATTATAGACCAAAATCTGAAAATCATGTTTACATGTAGAGTCTTTGTCACGCCTGGGGACATGAAAAGGCATGTGCTTTTCATTTTCACAAGTATTTATCTTTTTTTTATTCTAGGAAATCTTTTTAAGTGAGAATGGAAAATGTGCATACTTTTGTTTCCAATGGATCTTCATCTCCTCAGTGTAATATTTCATATGGCACTCAAGCATAATGCCTTCCGCAGTGCACTGAATCGACAACTCGGAGGCACTGGATCCTGTCCAGGCCAACAAAGAAGGAAAGAGATCTTAAAATTCAGCAACAGGGGCTGTTTGGACAAAAAGCTGCATTGATGTGATTCACCACATGCTTAAGCTGAGCTTCTTTTGTTATGTATGCAAAGATTTTCAAGTAGGCATTCAACTAAAATGAACAACTGTTCTTCTCACAATTGCAGTAACAGAAGTGTTTGGAAGTCATTTCATCACAAAGATTGAGAATTGATTCAGTACACTGGAAACTGAGCTCTGGGGGTAGAAATGCATCTAGTTGATCAACTGCTGTAGTTCACACTGATTATGTATAAATAAATTAATGTGAAAATATCTGAAACATGTCAAGAATGTGGTCATATTTCACCTAAAAATCATTAAACATATATATATTTATATTTGCATTGTGACATTATATTCATGTCAATTTAGCAGATTTTCCTGTAGTGAACTATAATTTAAAAAAAAATCTATCCATCCATTCTCCAAACCACTTGGAAAACACCCTAGATGGATATCCAGTACCTTACAGGGTTTGGAAAAATTATAATTTTCAATTATTTTTATGTATTTTACCAGTTTTTAAAAACTTTGTGAATTATTAGCTTATGCTTAAAAGCTTGAAATTAGTTTTGTAAAATTGTAATATAGTATTTGTATCTACTGTAGGTACTGTATGTATGAATTTATTTGATGGCTTTACTAATATGCTTAATTATGTTCATTTATTTTTTTTAACTGGATATATTTTCAGTCACCTAAATACCAAATCAACATGGCATGCTTAGGGTTACAGTCATATGAATCCTCACCAAGGCCCTGACTGTATAGCAGCACTAAAAATCAACTATGGGAAAACATAAAATGTTCATAATTGAAGTTCTGGTCAATTTTAAGTTAGACTCCATAGACAGAAAAAATGAGAGAGGGGTCGAAGATGAATGATTTAAAATCAGTTGGGGTTAACACTAAGAAAGACATGCTGGCTTTGGAGAGCCAAATGACGAGCACATTGATACATGTCATACACACCAGAGACACGACTGAGCTCGTTAATGATGTCATCAAAAGCTGTGGGTGAGAAAAAGACATTTTTAATACGTTTTATGGAACATTTTTCAGCACACATTTAAATTTTTCTATATTTGATAAGACAATCCTGAAAGACGGTACCTTTGCCAGAAACATCAATCTGTGACACATCTTGGCCTCTGTCATCAGTGATGGTTGCTTTATATAGTCCCACATCCTTCTTGGAGAACTAGAATATCAGGATAAAAAAAAATACAGCATCTCACAAAAACAGGCCACTTGAGTGATGCTTTTTTTAGAGCATTACCGGCAGAACAGTTTCTGTGCTACATTGTCTTGGGAGTAAATTATAGCTATTTCAAATAGTTTTGTAAAAATACATTTGACAAAAAAAATGTCAAAGAATAACCAGCATTACATAAAATTACTACATCATTCAATTGATTCACACCTCTAGTTTCAATCCTTTGGGAGTCAAAAGCTCTTAAGGTTATTTCTCATGTGAAATGTTCTTATGGTATTATTCATAAGATGACAGGAGCGATTATAACAAATACAGTATAATTTTGTTATGCGTGAAGCTTCTTTGTTGTATTTATCGAGGTTGCACAAGCTGTTCTACTTTGTAAATGGGAAGAATATCGACTGAAACAACCCTAGAACAATTACCCTTAACAGTCCAGCAGGGATTATTTGTCTGTTTACTGAAATAACCTTAGCTGTGGTACTTAGCATTTACTACACTTCAATACACTTCTGATATATTTTAAACTTTGATTACGGAAAACACAAACATAAATGCTGCCTATTACTGACTAAACTAGTGGTCACAACCTAAAATGGGTCACAAGTCTGTACTGTTCTGAGGGCAGCATGGAAAACAAAAACAAAAAACAATGGTAAATGCTAATAATATATCACAATGTCTAAACATGTTTAGAATTGCAATGATACGATATATGCATAGTAAGAGAGAAGTAGAAAAAAAAAAGAAAAAAAAAAGCGAATTCTGATACTTAGCTAATGCTAATGGTTAATTCTAATACTGTGTTATACTTTTAGATCACTATTCTACTTTTGTTTATGTATTCACTGGAAATATTACATAACATGGAATATAATATTTGGGTTAACTGGTTTTGTTTGATAAATTTCAATGTTTTAAATGGCTTTTTGGTTTACTTTTGAACAATAAGCAATTTTGGAACCATGTCGGACCAACGCTTTATATCCAGTTAAAAACCTTTGGGCTAGACAATGTTTTAACTGTTTATGAAGTGAAGTGCTCACATGAGTTAGGGGGAACTTGCAGACTCCTGAGTTTAAGTCGGCAGGCACCTCAGGAATCACCTCTACATTGTCCTTATACCACTGAAACACAGACTCCTTCTTCAAATTAGCCACCTAAAAGTGGTCAGACATGAAAGAAAACACCAATATATCATCAGTCAGTCCAAGACATTAATTTTGCTTGGGCTAAATCATTCCCATTCAACTTGCCTTGCAAACAAGAGTGGCAGAGGCATTATCCCCAATTTGACTGGAGAGGAACTCCGTAAAGTGAGGGCCTGAAATATAAAATTGGAAAAGGAACATTCTGAAATCATGGGAAACATGATTTAATATTTTCAAAATCTACTAGTTTGAGTAGAATCTACAACATAACTGAGGGGAAAAGAGTGACTGGCATATTAATAAAAAAATCTTCTTCTACAGAAGCAAGATAGTCATACAGGTTTGGAACAACATGAGGGTCAGAAATGGGGATGAGCCCGAAGCCGAATACCTTATTCGGAACGCAGGTAATGGCTTCAGAACAAATAACAAATTCTATCGAATAACAGTGCACAGCTGTTTGCACCGCGCTCTTTCATCACTTACTTTATTTTGGTGCGTATATCTATTTAATTACTTCATATATAAAACCATGATCTGCACTCACAAAAATAAATCTCCTTTTGTTATTTTATTTTACATTTTTCACCAGGAGGACAAAAAACACAGACGTTTCAGCTCAAGGCCTTCTTCAGTGCTTTAACAATTCAGTACCTCCTACCACTTTTTAAGCCATTAATTATGTTGACATCACCATTCATCAACTAAATTAACCAATGTTAAGTCTCTAAAACAAGTTCTGATTAGAGTTGTCAGAAATACATTGTCATAAATAATCATTGATCACTGATTATTTATGATGATGTATTTCTGATGACTCTATTCATTGGGTCTTCCATTGTCATGTGTTTTGATATGCTAATTGTGGTAGTTGATGTTTGTCAATTTATTTAAATTTGTTTAATTGTTTAAAGGGTTAGTCCACGTAAAAATGAAATTTATGTCATTAAGTACTCACCCTTGTGTCGTTCCAAACCCGCAGGACTTTCGTTCATTTTCAGAACACAAATTAAGATATTTTTTATAAAATCCAAGAGGTGTTTTTATCCCCCATAGAAAGCAACATAATTACCATCATTAAGGGTATCCTGACACTAGGCGCTCTGAACCGTGCCCGAGCGCATTTGACCCCTAAAGCCCGGTTCGTTTGACAAGTGTGATCGCTCCGTTCCATGCCCAGGCACGGTTCGTTTAGCCGGCCCGGGCCCGCTTGGAAGAGGTAGGCCAGAGCGCGGTTCAGTTGGGCTCAAGCGCGGTTCGCATGCAGTGTGAGCGCTAACCGTGCCAGAGCACGGAACAGTTACTACTTTTGTGTGCGTTACTGTCATTATTATGACAGCAAACATCTTTATTACTGCTTTGATAGTATACTTATCAATTCATGTAAGAGTGTATTTGGGTTTATACTATCAAACTACAATTCCTGTTCATCAATAAGGTGAGAATCAGACCCGTTGATTCTCACCTTATTGATCAACAGGAATTGTAGTTTGCTAGTAAAGCTGCAAATTCCTCCATTAACGTGCTATTGAAAATCGCTGCGTGGCATAAATTATAAATAGCCTATATATTGGGCAGTATCTTAGCGAAAGTGCATTTCTTCATGTTTTCGTCCTTTCAAAAAGTTGCATCGTATATGACGTAAGCGTGCTCCGGCCTGGAACGTTAAGTGCAATGTGAGTGGAGGCCAGCGGGGGAGTGGGGAGAGGGGGAAAATCGCGCTTGGGCTCGGTTCAAGGCAACCGGGCCTTGTGTAAGTACACCCTAAAGGTCCAGAAATGTTAAACTCCAACCGTTGCCGTTTGTCAGTCAAATAATGCGTGTCAATGGGAACCGAATGCTGAACGCAGTTGGACATAGTGGTGTTTTAGAGGTAAAAAATTATATAAAAAACTGTTCAGTTTCTCGCACAAACCAATTGTTTCGTGTCTTAGGACATCAATGTGTCGTCACGAGCCGCAGGGTTTAATTTGGATTTGTCTGTGCGTGTTTATTTGACTCTTATTGATAGAGTTACCATTGACACGCATTATTTGACTGACAGACGGCAACGGTTGGAGTTTAAAATAATCATTTGTGTTCTACTGAAGAAAAAAAGTCACCTACATCTTGGATGCGCTGGGGGTAAGCAGATAAACATACAATTTTCATTTTTGGGTGAACTATCCCTTTAATGTTATGAAGCGACAAGAATACCTTTTTTGCGCAAAAACAATAATTAATAACAAATAATGACTTTATTCAACAATTTCACCTCTCCCCTGTCATTCTCATACGCAGTTGACGTAATTTTGTTTTGATTTCTCGTTGCTTCATAACATTAAGGTTGAACCACTGTAGTCAAGTTGACTATTTTAATGATGTCTTTAATATTTTTCTGGACCTTGAATGATGGTAATTATGTTGCTTTCTATGGAGGTAAAAAAAAAACTCTTGGATTTCATCAAAAATATCTTAATTTGTGTTCCGAAGATGAACAAAGGTCTTACGGGATTGGAAAGACATGAGGGTGAGTACTTAATGACAGAAATTTCATTTTTGGGTGAACTAACCCTTTAACTGTTTTGAATATAGGATTCTTTATTATTCATGTTACTGTGAAGTCAAATCATGGTTTATGTAATTTATGGTTTATGTAATTTATCAGTGTATGTGAAAAATGGTGTTATATACGGATGAGTATTGTTGATCACTTGAATGGAATGTATATGTGTTTTTAGAAACTTAACATTGGTTAATTTAATTGATGAATGGTGATGTCAACTAATGACTTAAAAGTGGTAGGAGGTACTGAATAATTAACGCACTGAAGAAGGCCTTGAGCCGAAATGTCTGTTTTGTCTTCCTGGTAAAAAATGTAAAATAGAATATCAAAAGAAGATTTATTTTTGTGAGTGCAGATCATGGTTTTTATACCGAATAATAGTAAAAAATATCTGACAGGCACAGTCACTCCTCGTTCTTTGTGGATAACAGTTGAGCCAGGGCATGATATTATGAGCATGATATTATCGCTATAATAATGAGTGTATGAAGTGAATGAGTGTGAACTATATATTCTATATATATATATATAAAGCATATTTTAGAAACTTCATTATAAAATGTATATTTATTTGTAACAATTATATTAACAGCAATAATAAGAAATTTTTGTTGAAGTTCCTAATGAACACAGCTCTGCAGTGTCATGGAAACATTCCAGGTGAAGATATAGAAACATTTATTGTCTTCCATTTCTCCCTTCACCAAGTGCATTCCAAACAGCTATATTATGACACGCAAGTGCCCTGCTCCCTCCAAAGTCCCCATTGCAAGGGCTCTGCCCTTCAGAGTGAATAGGGCATAGCTCACTTCGGATTGGAATTCGCCCTAAAACAGGCTTCTCATGTAATTTTTATGAACTTCAAAACCCCACCCAAGTCCATTTTTTTCCTAAATACAGATACAGATGAAGACTTCAGATGCAAAAGCCTCTAAGTGCCATCTAAAATTTTCTTCTAAAATGAGCATTTTTATCAAGCTCGTATGTTTAGGTTCAGTAATTTCACTTTAATGGCAATTAATAGGTCATTTTCATTGCCATTAAAGTGAAATAACTGAACATAAACATACGAGCTTGATAAAAATGCTCATTTTAGAAGAAAATTTCAGACGGCACTTAGAGGCTTTTGCATCTGAAGTCTTCAGATATTGGTTCTGCTGCACACCTCTAGACAGTAAATAATAAGAGAATAATCATTTTTGGGTGAACTATTCATAGAAGACCTTTTTTCAGCAGGGAACCAATAAGACATTTTGTCGATGATGCAAAGCTTGTTTGTATACCTCAAAAAAGTAATAGCAAGAATGCATTACAAAACCACAGGGTCTAATTCACTCTATCAGATGTTTATTTCAATAGCTACATCAACATGATGAGTGAAGTACCCTCTTTCACACGAATGTACTCCCTCCTTTGGTAGTCCGCCTCAGCCAACGCTGCCTTGAAGGCTGGAACAGAAAAATAAAGCAGAAACTATAAGAGGTCAGTGAATGTAGTTCAACAGAAGAGCACAATATCCCAAGATGTGAGCTACAAAAGCCCTAGAGCGATGCTGGCTCTCACCATCTCCAATCAGCACCAGAGAGGACTGGGCCTTAGCTCTGCCATCTTGGATCTGCACGGTGAAAGTGCCCTCGCTGTCTTCAGTGAAATGATCCATCACCATCTCAATAATGCCTGTAGCTGCGTCATGACTCATTTTAGTTTGCTGTGAAAAAGCCAGAGAGGTAAACATTTCTCTCCTGGGCTTTTCATAGGAGGCTCAAGCAAATGAACATAACAGATGGTAGTATTGCAAAGCTGAATCTATTTATTTGGATTTGTTATGTTTTCTTGCACAGCACCAGTTGGAGCTATACTTAAAGGGATAGTTCACCCAAAAATGAAAATGATCCCATGATTTACTCACCCTCAAGCCATCCTAGGTGTATATGACTATCTTCTTTCAGACGAACACAATCTGAGATATATTTATAAAAAAAAATAATAATAAAAAAAAATGTTTGGATATATATTGTGCATTCGACGTATGTCCAAAAAGCGGTTACTTCCGTGATGTAGTACACAATGACATGACGTACTAAGCGTTATAGCGTAGTACGTCATGGTGTAGTGTGGAACATCATGGCATTGTGTACTACGTCACTGAAGTTAATGCTTTTTGGACGTACGTCGAATGCGCATGGCTGTCGCGCCGGAAGCTCGTTATTTTACTTTATAATGAGCTAAATAAGGATATTTGTCTCACATAAACACTTTGATTCGCTTTAGAAGGCCTTTATTAACCCCCTGGAATCGTACGGATTCATTTTTTTATGGATGGGTGCATTTTTTTGTCTTCAAAATTTGGGCAGCCATTCACAATCATTATAAACCTTGGAGGACTAAGGATATTTTAAAATATATCTCTGATTGTATTTGTCTGAAAGAAGATAGTCATATTCACCTAGGATGGCTTGAGGGTGAGTAAATCATGGAATAATTTTTGGGTGAACTATCCCTTTAAAGGGGTAGTTCATTCAGAATGACAATTCTGCAATATCTGGCTGATATTGAAAGCAGATAATTCTGTTAAGACAGATAACAGTTAAATGGCTGATATTTGAATTGTATAGGCCTACTATTTTGTCGAAATAAAAAAAACACTAAAAATGGAAATTATAATATACAATAGTGCACAGTGCAAAAAATATGTATATTAATTACATTTAACAATATTATTATATTATATTATATTATATTATNGGCCAATATACAGTATATCCAAAATAAAATGTGAACTAAAATGATACTGATATTTTGTGTAATCCCTACACAATATAATCTGTCGTGCCAAGCAATATTTTCAGTGAATAATGACTTCAATAATATGAAAATAGTTCAAAGGTCATATGGACCCTGTCTGTGATACTTTTACTGTGCTGTTCAATATCTTCTTTTATGTTCCACAGAAGAAGAAAGTCATGGGGTTTGGAAGAAACTGAGGCTAAGTAAATGATGACAGAATTGTCATTTTGGGGTGAACTATCCCTTTAATATAAAACTCCCTGATTTCTGTTTATGAAATAATGAAGGCTGTGGTTGTCGGTACCGTTTTATTTGACAGTTATTTACCTCACAGTTGACAAGCTCCTTGTTATTGGCAAAGAATTTGTAGGTCACAGAAGAGGAGATGCCCTCAGCTTGCAGCCAAAAGCGCATACGGCCCCTCTCTAGAATCTTATAGGCCAGTTCAGTCTTCAGAGAAATAACTGCGACACAAAAGAGGTGACGCGTGACAAGCTCATGTCGCCTTGTGTGTTTGTCACAGTTCATATGCATGACCTTAGACTTGTAAATTTACACATGCTGATCCTATAAAAAAATCGTAGTTTATTTTAAGCAATAAGCCACGCTATTTGTTCCAGTGATTTTACCATGCTTAAATGGTATTGTCAGGCACAGCGTGAAGCTAAACCCCTCTCACTTTGATGAAATCACTGTAATAGCCTCAAATGTCTTATAATACAGTGGCAATATCTTTTCATTTTTTTTAAAGGCACTAATGTTCAATAAATAGTCACACTGCTATTAATAATATGTCTTGTCATTTAGTTCATTAGTGTTGGGCCATTTATGGTTGCCAAGCAACATAGCAATTTGGCAGATTAAAATTCAGGGTTCCCATACCTGAATATTCCTATGGCTTTTCTAAATAAGGACTCCTAAAATGATAGATCAGAGATCAATTTTTGCACTTACAAAGTTATTTTAGCCAATTAAATATGTATGCAAAGCATAACTAGAAAAACATATATGCTCTATTGGAATTTCGGAAACAACTTGAAGCTTTAATTTTGCAATAGCTAATATTTATACATTTTTCACATGCCAAATTGTATAATAATAATTATAAATTAATATGCATTAACTAACAGTAACAAATCGAACCATATTGTGAAATGTTACAATAATTTCCATTACTAAGATTTTAATGACTATTTCCAGGTTTTCCAATACTGTGGGAACCCTGAATATACGTAATTTAAATGATGTGTCAAATGTGCATATTGCACATGGTTCATTTAAGTTGAGTCAGAAGACCATTTCACAAAATTACACACTGGACAGATTGTAGGTAAAAAATAACAGTATAATAATCTCTACTCATCTTCATCAGGGGCCACTTACTTGGGTTGCGTATGTCATAGCTGAGGGCCAACATCTTCTCCAGCTCTAAAGGACAGAGGTAACTATCATTTTCTATCAGCTATCATCATTATCAAAGGACATTACTGCAGACAACACAAATCTTTATTATTATTATTATAATTATTAAATTAAGGATCTTCGAAATATCTAATATTATGGTGCTTTCCTGCAGATGATGCAACATCCACATCACACACCAACATATAGTATACTGACATCTGAATCAAATATGATTCGAATCTGTCAATGGAATGTTTTGATAGTGTCTTGTTCTCAGGAAGGGCATTAATAATGAACCTGATAGTCATAATATATTAACAGGCCTCACCTTCTGCTGAGATCTTGTAACTGGCCGAGACACCATCAGTATGTGTAACAGATACAGAGAATGTGCCCAAATCCTCTTTGTCTGGGTTCTTAAAAAGCAAAGTTGAGCTAAAGAAACAAACGAACAAACATTAGTATTTGTTCAGTGGGACAACAAAAGGAAAACAAATGGAATTAAATATGCGCAGACTGTGGCATTGCCCTAAATATGCTTTGAGCTAATATGTATCTGGACCAGATCTAGTTAGGACACACTGAATGTGTGTTTTGCTTACTGGCTGTCTGATGTCTTGACGACGATGCCCCTAGAGAAGTCAGTAATTTCTTGGTAGGACTTCTTCCACACAAACTGTGATCTCTCCATCATTTGGCAGCTCTCAAAAGAGAGATAAATGTCACCTGATTCCTCATTGACGCCACACTTGATTTCCTGTGTGCCTTCAAAATAACAGAAGCACAGAAGAATTTGCACACAAGTCAACAAGAGATGGAGACTACCTAACAAATACTGTAGGACATGCTGGAGTTATGGTTGGAACACAGTGGTAATATTGGTCAATGCTGTTCCATAAGAATGATTTGAAACGTCAGGGAAACAATATTAAATTGATCAGCTTTTCTCATGATAAACACTAATTAATATTATATTTATTTATATATTTAGTTATTAATATTAATATAATCAAAATGTAATTTAATGATTTTTGGCTAAAGCTTTAAAATGGACAACAAATGTAACATACAAAACACATTTAATACCACTGATGTCAAATGCCACATATGATTCCAACGTGCATTGTAACCAAATGTCATCGAAATCAAACCTGATGCAGGACCATATTTGATTTTCAGTGAAAACCAGCTTACATTTTTGGTCTGTTTGTCACACTAAGCTATGGCTTCAGTAAACTTATATATTTTATATATGATTATATTATATGATATTGCGCACGAGTCATATGGACCATTTTTATGATACGCAACTGTTTTTGTTTTGTCATTTTGTGGCTTTACAATCCCAGTTCTAATTCACTTTCATTATATGAAACAGCCCAGCAAACATTGGTCCGACGGCAACGTCGTGTCCCTGGCCAAAAATAGTCACGGTAGGACGGCATAAATCGGTAAAAATATGTAATGCAGAACATTTCCTAAAAATGCATTCAGATATGTTTGTACAGTACACGTCTACAATTCTCTGGGGTTTCATGTATAATTGCTATTTTGACTTTTAGCTACATGTAGTTCAATATATTATTAATCAATTAATAAGATAATGTCAAAGATATCCATTCAAATTCCATTTTGGAACTGTTTTCCAACCATGACTGGACATGTCGGAGGGACTTCTTTTCAATGGTCATTAAACATCCAAATGTTTGCTGGGAGAGCAGCCAAGATATTCAGAAAATTCACCTTTTCCACACATGAAAAAGTAACAAGTTTAAATCAAGAAAATAATTTCTTGTTTTTCATTTTAGGGTAATGGTAACTTGCAATTACCTTTAATTAATATTTCTACCTGATTTAATTCTTTTTTTCTTTTTCTTTTTTGTTGTTGTTGTGGATTCAGTGATGTTAAATTATATTTTTGACTTGAATAAAACCAGTTAATTTAGATACTACCATTTTTAGGTTACAATTTTTTCAGTGTTGCAGTATCTAAAAGCATACACTTAGCAAAAAAACAAAAAATTTAATTAATGAACATGTAACAGGTGTGCAGAAGTTTGTGAATGATGGGTGTTCAAGTGCAGAAATCTGTGGAGTTCTGTGGCCATAAATTTATTGTGGCCCTGATTATGACCAATCAGCCCACACAGGGCTTCCCTTCTCAGTCGTGCTGTATAGAGAACATCTCACAAAACATCACACACATACTTTATATAGATGCACAAATCCACAGTGCACTCTACTGGCTGATGCCATTTTATCAGCCACAAACCTTTCAGGCTACTCGGAATGAATCATCTTGGATCATCCCGTGGCTGCTTTTTCCCTTATCTGCCAATGTGCAGGCAGCTGCTCCCCAAGACACTTCAGAACACCTCCCATGGTGCAATCCACACCGCCCTGAACAGCTCTTTCACAGCCCCACTGTGAACCCCCTCTCATTTCTCCAAAAATAAAGATCCCTTCTTTAGAATTCACAGATATTCTGCTATTCTGGATGGCTGTGTAAGTCGTTTAAGTTTAAAATTACAAACTGAATGCAACTTCCTAGTCTTACTGTGCAACACTTATCAGTGCACAAAATAAAACAAAAATCATAAAAATAAATACCAAATTAAGAAAAAAAATCATCATACTCTTTAATAATTGTAATAACGCCCTATGAAATCCATCCTTCCATCCTCCAAACTGATTGTCCTATGTAGGGTAGCAGGGATGCTGGAGCTTATCTCAGCATCTCGGGCCAAAGGCAGGAAAACACCCTGGATAGATGACCTCCTCCGAAATGACTTTCCTCATTTTTTTTCTGATGTCACCAGAATGAGGTCTATAGAATTTCTGAAGAAGGCTATCCGTTCATCAACTGACGCAAGACCCTCAGAAGTGTGTGAACTGAAATCTGCCATCTTTTCTCATAGACACTCAATTCTGGGCACAGACATTTTGAGCCAGTCACCTGAGACATAACTAATCCCTGATAACTGAAGAGCTGCAGGAAATTAATGTCCTATACAGTGTGCGTGTGTGTGTGTGTGTTGGGGGGGGGTGGTGCGTGCCGCGTGCCGCGTGCCTGTGTGTGTGTGCTTGTTTTCATGATTTATAAGGGCACAAATTTGTATAATGACATGGGTATTACACTGGTATTACGACATAAACATGTTTTATGAGGACATTTCAGGAGTCCTCTTATTTAAAATAGCTTTAAAAACATACTAAACAATGTTTTATTAAAAATGAAAAAATGCAGAATGTTTTCTGTGATGGGTAGGTTTAGGAGTAGGGGTAGTGTAGGGGGATAGAATGTACAGTTTGTACAGTATAAAAACCATTAAGTCAATGGAGAGACACACATATACAAGTATGTGTGTGTGTGTGTGTTGCATATACTGTAGATGTTTTGCTTCTACTATTATTTTGTCGGAATACACTTTTAATTTTTGAAAAGCCGTTAATGGAGAAAAACAGTACAAAAACAGACTAGTTAGGCCATACTAACTAGTCAAAATCTTGACCCCTGGTTCTATTCTGATACTTAACGGTCATATCAATAAATAACAAATCAATATTTTTTATTTTTCTTAAAAATACTCTTTCTCTTAAATTCATCACATAATGGAAGTAAAATGGGTTGCAAAAGGCATTTCATGTTGACTTTGAAGTCCCCTTAAGGCAGAGGTTCACCATGTTTAACAGTTTGAAAATCATTTTCATTAGTTTCCCAGGGAGCAGTGATGTGAGCCACGTGAATAGAATTATTATTTATTTATAGTGTTAAACAAATATATTTAAATATTCAAACTTTAATTTGGTAGCTTATCACAAACAGTAGCCAATCATCAAACCAGAAGCATTCTTATTATTAACATTATTATTATGTCTGTTGCTAAACACTAAGTTGCTTTCACAGGTCCAACAGCTGCGCTACAGCAAGCTGACAGAAAAAACTGAAGTAAAGAGTAGTTGCTATGGAAACAATACCCCGTCTCGTCTAGTCGTATTGGTGTAAACTGGCAGGTTTTAGAATGTTGCAGACCATATTCTTTTGCAAGTAGTTAAAAGTCTCAGCTTGTATCGTTGTGAATCTTTGCTGTAAACCCGCCTTAAACAAACCCCCTTTAAAAATATTGCTTCCAGCACCTTAAAGGGACAGTTCACACAATAATGAAAATCCAAAAAGGTGATAAAGGTGTCAAAAATAAATAAATCCATATGAATCAAGTCTTGTGAAGAGGTACGGCCACTATATGATAAACAGATTTGGGTTTGGAATGAAAAAGGGTAAGTAAATGATGAAAGAATTTTCATTTTTGGGTGAATTAACCCTTTAAGGTAAGTCATTGTTCAGCGGCGGTTTGCTTAATGGGCAACTAAATCCAGCATAAATCCAGTATTTCCTATCTACTATTTTGACAAACAATCCATGTAATTGTTTTTGAAATGACATTACATTTACAAATTACAATTATTGTCTCATAAATTGTGATTCTTAAGATCAGAATAACTGCAAAAAAAAAAAAGTAATTGTCCCTTTAAATTGTAAAGTAGGACATCTATTCCTTCAGTCGACACATTCAGCATCGCAATACATCTATCAAAGAAGCAACTGTCTCTGTAAGGCAGAACTATAGCTACCACATTGATTAAATTTTTTTCCCATTCAGATATGTACGAGTAGATCGCCTACGCCTTAAACCGTGTCTGCTCTACATTACCTGGCAGCGCCTTAACACACACAGGGTCAGAGGGGGTTGAAGCCATGCCAATGCCCTTGGCATTCTCTGCCCGTAAGCGGAACACATAAGATGCGCCTGTCTCCAGTCCTTTGACCTGTAAACATTCAAACCATACATTAAATAAAGCCACAGAGAAGTGCACCAGAATTCATAGTATGTCTAGCATACTGAAGTAATAGTACAGAATATCTAAGAATATGAGCTTGTCAGCACTCTTAAATCAATACCTTGAGATAGCAGTGGTTGACTGAACTTTCGTTGACTTTGCTCCAGGTATCAGAGCCTTTCTTGGACTTCTCAATGAAGTATCCAGTGATGGCACCAGCCCCATTGTAGACAGGAGCCTTCCACTCCACCACCAAAGAATCATCCCTTACCTCAGCGAAGGTCAGGTCATAAGCTGGACCTACCAAAGCCAAACACAAGGCAAATAAAGGTGCAGTATGTAATATTGACAGCTTGTATTTGAAAAGGGGACTGCAGTCCAAATTCAAAATATTGGAGAGAGTTGTTTCCCCCGACTCAACGCTCACGCTGGTTGCCAAATTGAGGACACGCAACAGGAGCGAGCGCAATTGACAATGGAAGGAAAAGAGATTTCCACACTTTTAAAATTCATGAGTTGATTTATCTGTGTTTTAGTATGTTCACGTTCACAGAGATTTTTAGATGGATGCCGAGGCTTTAGGTCGGGTACAATCTGCGAAGTTTGTTTGCTGTCTTCCATGGCTGCAATATGCTGTGTTTTCCGCTAAGTGGGCGGGATCACGCAGACCAAAACAAAAACAGACATTTCAACACGGAACGCACATTTCAAAGTAAAATAACTGGCTGTAGCGTTGTTTTTCAGTTTTATGTGACCTTAGCATGTTTCCTAAATATCTCAAACATAGTATATGCTATTTTTATGCATTAGTACAGTCAAAAAATTACATAAAGCACCTTTAAGGCAAAAGTTTTTCCTGCTTACAAACATGTTTAATCTCTGTTTGGGTGAATCTCATGAAAACATGTCCAGGTGACATTTCACCTTAAAATCAGACAAAACTGTGGACTGTGACATTATATGTAAATTAATCACCCAAATTCTAATCACTGTAATAAATCTTGGGGTTCTTCTGAGGTTATTATTATGTATTTTTGTACACTGATTCTCATTTATACATCAAAATACCATGATGTATAATACTTCAAAAGTTAATGTTAATTTATTTTTGACCTTAGGGTAAAATATAACATTATATATGTTCTTGAAAGCTTCTGTGAGAATCACACACATATTGGCCTTTTGTGTTTCTTGCTAGTCTTGACTGTCCAATACACTAATGTCGAGGTAAAGACATAGAGGAATTGGAGTATTACATAATGCAGGCTGAATTAGAACATGCGTCACTTTGATAAAAACAGCTCTTTGAGTGAAAACAGCTATAAATCACTCAGTTCACACTGTTCACACACAGTTACAAAGTTTGAGGCATAGTACTACTAATAGTACTATTAATACAATTAATACTTCATTATTAATGATGGTGATGTAGTGTAGTGGTGGCTGGCAGGGTCAATGTATAACCAAACAGAGAGCTATAGAGACCTTCTATTCCCTTTGTAGCCTTTAACAAGGTTTTTAACCATGTAAACAAAACATCTTGCTGCAGAGGATCTGCATCTCCAATAAGAATACTGTAAATCTGCTAAACAAGTACGCTAAGTTTGCCAAGAGTTGTGGGTTGGCATCACGGATGAGTGTTTTGCGCACATAAGACTTTTACTTCCTCTAAAGTGTTCTTAGGGCAGCACATTAAAAAAGAGCTTAATAGCATTAAAGGAACAGTTCACACAAGTATAAAAAAAAAAGAAAAATTGCCATCATTCACCATATTCATATTGTTTCAAACATGTATGACTTTCTTTCTTCTGTAGAAAACAAAATACTTTTGGAGAATCTTCACATACAACATAATCTGTTCAATGTGACCATGACTGTCAAACTCCAAAGAGGAAAAAAAAAATCACTATTAAAAAAAGTCCATGTGACTTTGACTGCCATACAACAATTTGTGTACAGAACAGACCAAAGAATTGTCGTCCACTGATCACATTTGCATTCAGATCCTATATGGTGCATCAGTGTGCTGCCAAAAGGGCATTAATTCTTGAGTGTGCTACTTCAAATATGGTGAATGGCCAATTATATTCCAGAGCTGCAGTGGAGGAAAGATTTTCAGTCACAGGGCTCAACAACAAAGATGACCTGCTGGCCCAGGACCAATGTGATAGAGTTTTGGGCTACTTTGCAGAACTGTCAATTGCCTTTTCAGGCCGTTTATTGATGTTGTACAGCTTTTGTTATGCCTTGAAAACATATACATTGGGTTTTCTGTCATGTAATCTACATTGCAGTTTCAAATTCTGCTGATTTGCAGTAGCATTTTACAATAAGGCCCCATTAGTTGACTTTAGTTAATGCATTAACTAAGATTAACTAACAATGAGCAATACATTTGTTACAGTATGTATTCATCTTTGCCAACATTAGATAATGAGGATTCAAAAAGAAAAGAGACGATTTTTCTTTTCATTTCTCCTTGTTTTTTGACCTTGTTGCATGGAACAAATAGCAGCATACAGGTTTTGAGCGACATGAGGATGAGTAAATAATGGCATAATTAAACTATGTACACACTTCACATTACCTGGCTCAGGCATGGTCCAAGCCTCACTTTTGAAGGACGGGCTAGAGGTCGAGGCATCACCCAGTCCAACCAAATTAGCTCCATAGATCCTAAACTGATACACTGAACCAGCTGTCAGACCTCCAACCTTCAGAAGAAACAGTTCATCTTAGTAATTATTTTACAAGGTAATATTACACAATATTATTAGAAATCCATCAATATAAGCTGATGTAACAACATGCACAGGATGCTGCAATACATAGACACCTTGTGCAGTCTTTCCTTAACGGGTGGGATGTTGACCTCCTTCCACGTCTTCTTGGCCACGTTGCATTTGTCAATGTAATAATCAGTGACCTCTGCTCCTCCAGAATGGATGGGCTGCTTCCAGTTGAGTACCATGGATTCCCCGTCACAATACAGAAGAGATATGTCATAAGGGGAAGAGGGCAACTCTGTGGAGAAGGCAGATTGCTGTAGCCGACTGTACCCATTACTCAATGTCTTCAACAGAGAGGAACATGCGCTGACATGCAGGCCGCATCTCTGGTTTGTAATATGCACATTTCAGATGAAATGTTGTGTCTGGAGGTGTAATATAGGAGGGTGAAATGCATCTTGTTACACATTAGTGTTAGCCTAATGCTTTTCAACAAGAGAATATAGGGCTTTGTTCTTCTAAAGTAGCATTATATCTGAAATGGAACCGCATTTCAGTTATTTTAGATTTGGAATACTGGAATACATAGGCAGCAAAATGTGCATCATATACACTACCGTTTAAAAGTTTTGGGACAGCAAGTTTTAGTTTTTTTTTTCTTAAGAAATTAATACTTTTATTCAGCAAGGATGCTTTTTGATTTAAAGTGATATCTATCCCCCTTGGCTGAAATCGCATTCTTGGTTAAAATCTCAGCCTGGTCTGGGGGTGGGGGTCCTCGGTCCACGGGGGGCACAGAGATGTCCATGGTTGGGCCTTAACCCACCTGGTCTCCCTTCTGGCACTATAGAAAGATGTGCTTGTGAATTACCTGCATCTGTGCAGCATCTCTCTACTAGCACTGAAACTGTGAGCTAAATTACTTCAAAAACAGCAATGTTACAACCTACTTCCTGAGTGATATAAAGTAGCGATTCAGTAGCAAAGTTAATTTATTTATTTATAAATAAAAGTTGCAAGGCAGCGCTGACAACAAGTGTCTGTGTTCTTGTTTCTGCATGTGCCCAGCATGATCTCCATCTCTGCGCGAGTGACGTACATGTATGCGCTTCAATGAGAGCATTGATATAGACGGTGATTAACCTGACTTGCAACTACCTGTGCATTAAAGGGTTAGTTCACCCAAAAATGACACCCGTAAGACCTTCGTTCAACTTTGGCACGCAAATTAAGGTATTTCTGATAAAATCCGATGGCTCATTGCCAGCAAGATAATTTCAGATGCCCAGAAATCTACTAAAGACATATTTAAAACAGTTCATGTGACTACAGTGGTTCAACCTTAATGCTATGAAGCGACGAGAATACTTTTTGTGCACCAAAAAAAACAAAATAACAACTTTATTCAACAATATCTAGTGATGGGCAATTTCAAAACACTGCTTCATGAAGCTTCGAAGCTTTACGAATCTTTTGTTTTGAATCAGTGGTTTGGAGCGTGTATCAAACTGCCAAAATCACGCCCCCAGTGGTGAACCATTGAAATTTCGAAACACTTATGACATAACGAAGCCTTGTTTACTGAAATTAAGTGACTGTGACAATATACAGTAAAGTGTAATTTATTCTTGTGATCAAAGCTGAATTTTCAGCATCATTACTCCAGTCTTCAGTGTTCCATGATCCTACAGAAATCAATCTAATATGATGATTTGATGCTCAAGAAACATTTATGATTATTATCAATGTTGAAAACAGTTATTTACATTTTTATTTCATGATGCTATGATGAATAGAAAGTTCAAAAGAACAGCATTTGTCTGAAATCTAAATCTTTTGTAACATTAAACACTACCGTTCAAACGTTTGGGGTCAGTAAGAATTTAAATTTTATTTTTGGGGGATAGAAATAAAATTAATCAATACTTTTATTCATCAAGGATGAGTTAAACTGATCAAAAGTTACAGTAAAGACAATTATAGTATTCTATTTTAAATAAATGCTGTTTGTAACACAGTTCGTAAGTACGGGAAGGAGGAGGCGGGAACCGGCGAACATTCAAACAAACTTTAATCTCAAAATAAACAACAGAACAAAACGAAAGTAATGCCGGCAGACCCTCGCGGACGTCTGCCGGCCACACAAACATAATAAAACATAAAATAAAGTCCAGGCCTGGTCCTCTCTCGTCCTTAACTGTCGTCGCTCCTCCTTTTATGCTTCCGGAGCTCCTCCGTGAGGGACTCGAGGCCGGTGCGCCTCACAGGTGACGATCATTAACACTCGCGTCACCGGCCTCGCGCCGTTCCCTCACGGCTCTCGCCCGCCCTGCTCGCCACACTGTTCTTTTGAACTTTCTATTCATCGAAGAATTTTGAAAAAAATTTGTACACAACTGTTTTCAACATTGATAATAATGAATGTTTCTTGAGCATCAACAAATCATCATATTAGATTGATTTCTGAAGGATCATGTGACACTGAAGACTGGAGTAATGATGCTGAAAATTCAGCTTTGATCACAGGAATAAATTACACTTTACTGTATATTGACATAGAAAACAGCTGTTTTAAATTGGAATAATATTTCACAATATTACTGTTTTTGTTTGTATTTTTTATCAAATAAATGCAGGCTTGGTGAGCAGAAGATACTTCTTTTAAAACATTAAAAAATCTTACTGACCCCAAACTTTTGAACGGTAGTGTATGTTTATCAGTATTGTTTGATAATTAAATGATTTCTTCTACTGTGTGCCAACCATATGGATTGATTTCGAGGGAATTATGGGATTGCATTCAGCACAAAAGATTCCATGCTGCCTTACCACTGACCAAAATATCTTTGAAAGCAGCTTAATCATGCTGACCACCTCTTGGAACAGCCTCCATGTCAGAAGAGAACATGTGATGCTTTAAAATGTTGCCTATAAAGGCAGCTCGCTAGGCTTTAGAACAGAGCCTTTCTGAAAATAGTTGTGTGCTATCAAAATGCTACAGTAGGGTGTTCTGAGAGGATTTCAGCACTTTGTGTGGTTTGTGTTCTGAGTTACTTCTAGGTGGGTTGTTTTGCCTGATTTTCACTGCCAGATAAACTGCCAGATTCTCTCCTCAACAAGCCACACAAGAGATCAATAATGTCCATAACAAAAATGGCATGAGACAAGATTCATCATAGTTGCTTGTTTGAAATACTTTCATCTAATAATTTAATCTAAAGAGCTCATCTAATTTAATTTTCTAAACACTGTTTTGACTGGCTGTTTACTACAGACAGGCCTGCACTCTTAGGACAAAAAGTTTCATCTTTAGTTTTATCTTTTGAAGTCTCAGAGTATGGAATGGTCCCCCGGAGTCCAAACGGAGGATTGCTGTTAACTAAAGCTAAAGAGTTACAAAGCAAACAGCTCTACAAATCATCCAGATCTGTACAAATTTAATGGTCTGCTGGCTGAAATCATTTATACTTGTTGACTAAGTGTCCCACAGAGATACGGGGAAAAAAAAACTAAAAAACATTCTGACTCATTTGGTATAAATTATTAAACCAATTTAGCAAATGGTGCGAGGTTTGAGGGGAATAAAACGATTTTTAAAACCTCTTGCATACAACTAGGGGTATGACCATATCTTATATATTCATAGTGTGATGGCTATATATATATATATATATATACACACACACACACAGTATCTCACAAAAGTGAGTACACCCCTAACATTTCAGCAACCATTTTAGTATATCTTCAAGGGACAATACTATAGAAATTAAACTTGGATATATTTTAGAGTAGTCAATGTGCAGCTTATATAGCAGTATAGATTTACTGTCCTTTGAAAATAACTCAACATACAGCCATTATTGTCAAAATAGCTGGCAACAAAAGTGAGTACACCCTAAGTGATAACAGCTGTACATCGTTTAACCATGCAAAGCCACATTTCCTATTCATCATGTTCATGTTTTTGTCTGCTTGATAGGACCATACAAATTTGTGTATCTTGTATTCGAGCAGTTAAAATTTGGTGCTTTGAGTACATTTCTCTCATACTGACCACTAGATGTTCAACATGGCACCTCATGGCAAAGAACTATCTGAGGATTTGAGAATTAGAATGGTTGCTCTCCACAAAGTTGGCCTAGGCTATAAGAAGATCGGTAACACCCTGAAACTGAGTTACAGTTCAGTGGCCAGGGTCATACAGAGGTTTTGCAGGACGGGTTCCACTCGGAACAGGCCTTGCAAGGGTCAATCAAAGAAGTTGAGTCCTCGTGCTGTGCGTCAGGTTCAGAGGCTGGCTTCAAAAAACAAACGCATGAGTGCTGCCAGCATTGCTTTAGAGGTTGCAGAAGCAGGAGGTCAGTGCTCAGACTATACGCAGCACACTGCAACAAGTCGGTTTGCATGGCTGTCGTCCCAGAAAGAAGCCTCTTCTGAAGCTGGCTCACAAGAAAGCCCGCAAACAGTTTGCTGAAGACAACCTGTCCAAGAGCATGAATTACTGGAACCATGTCCTGTGGTCTGATGAGACTAAGATAAACTTGTTTGGCTCAGATAGTGTCCAGCATGTGTGGCGACGCCCTAGTAAGGAGTACCAAGAAAATTGTGTCTGGCCTACAGTCAAGCATGGTGGTGGTAGCATCATAGTCTGGGGCTGCATGAGTGCTGCTGGTACTGGGGAGCTACAGTTTATTGAGGGAAACATGGATTCCAACATGTACTGTGACATTCTGAAGCAGAACATGATGCCCTCTCTTCAGAAACTAGGCCGAAGGGCAGTTTTCCAACATGATAACGACCCTAAACACACCGCCAAGATGACAACTGCCTTGCTGAGGAAGCTGAAGTTGAAGGTGATGGAGTGGCCAAGTATGTCTCCAGATAGGGCTGTGCGATATGACATTATATATCGTTACTACGAAATAAAATGTCTATCGTTAGAGATTTTGCTATATTGTATATATCGTAGTATGTAAATATATTGCACTATTGACACTTCAGAGTGATGAAATGCATGAATGAGATTATAAAGAGAGGGACGTGCTTGATGTTAAAGGAGTTATAAGCGGAATATATCCTGAAAAGGAACTCGGTGCAGCGCTCGTGCTGACTGGCATACTGCCAAATTGCGCGCATGAAACCTGCCTCTTTCAGAAGGCGATCGTGAATTAGAGACGTGCTCGATGTTAAAGTGTATTAAGCACAATAAGTAGGCGGGGGCGATATACTGGTGGACACGATTAGCCGGTAGAAATTTGTCAACTGATAAAGAGATTTTGGTCGCGTGAGGTTGCTATGCTGCGCGGTCACGAAAGCTTATAATTTGCATGAGTTTTTAAGCATTGCCGTTTAAAAACAAGTGGTTTTAAACCATTTAAGTGAAATTAGCAGCGAAAGACAACTCATTTCAGCATATGCACACGCTCTCTGAAGAGACTGTTTCTCAGCGCCGTCAGAGAGACGTGACATGAAGCCGCTGCTCATAGAGCACGTGAGGACTGAACTGAGTGCTTTATGCCACCTAATTGGGCTTGAACGCTTAAATACACATAGCTACCTATGTGCCAAAGTGACCATGTATTTGCAAGTAAACAGAGCCATTTATGTCTTAAGTGAAGGTACAGTTGAGAAAGACAAGGCTCGAGTTAATGGATCGGTGCAGTCAGTCTTAAAGGGACAGCATCCAAATGTACCTGCTGTCATTATTAATGCTAATCAAACAACAACAACAACAACAAAAAAAGAGAAAATCTCACTGCTTGCTTTTGTAACTTTAATAAGAATAAATGTAAATTTAATTTACAAAGTAAAGACTATGCATTGTTTTTTATAACTTTGATTACTTTATACATTTTCTAGCACTTTTTTCATGTAGGTCTATTTCGTCTGTCTTTGTTCTATTGTAGTTTGTTTTCTTTGCTCTTTCTTTATCACAGTCTATTTGTCTTGAGTAAGCTTGAGAGTTTTTTTAGGCTAGTATAAATTTTTTTAATTATATTGAAATTGATGATATGGAAAATTTTTATATCATAAAAATCTTATTTAAAGCAAAAATAACTATATCATGATATATTTCGTTATTGTGATTAAAATTACTCATATCGTGATATAAGATTTTGGTCATATCGCCCAGCCCTGTCTCCAGACCTGAACCCTATTGAGCACCTGTGGGGCATCCTCAAGCAGAAGGTGGAGAAGCGCCATGTGTCTAACATCCAGCAGCTCCGTGATGTCATTATGGAGGAGTGGAAGAGGATCCCAGCAACAACCTGTGCAGCTCTGGTGAATTCCATGCCCAGGAGGATTAAGGCAGTGCTAGATAACAATGGTGCTCACACAAAATATTGACACTTTGGACACAGTTTTGACATGTTCACTTAGGGTGTACTCACTTTTGTTGCCAGTTATTTAGACAATAATGGCTGTATGGTGAGTTATTTTTAGAGGACAGTAAATCTATACTGCTATACAAGCAGCACATTGACTACTCTAAAGTATATCCAATTTTCATTTCTATAGTATTGTCCCTTGAGAATATATTATAAAATGCTAGCTGAAATGTGAGGGGTGTATTCACTTTTGTGAGATACTGTGTATATATATATATATATATATATATATATATATNTGAACAATTTTATATCACGGTGACTGTACATAATATGTATGCTAATATACAGTAATATAATCTGTCTTTCCAAATCATTATTTGCAAATCAAGCATAATTTACAAAGGAAAGGTATGACTTGATTCATCTGATTCATCTGATTATTTTCTTTTTATTTGTAACAAACCAAAATAAAAGATTATGCATAACGAATGAATTATAAGTCTCATATTGTAAAATAGTCGTAAAATAGCCAATATACTGTAAATGTGAACACACTGCTTGGCAACTACAAAACAATCTACAGTTACACTTTGTTTACACCTGGTGTGATGTGTAAAAACTAAATTGCTTTCATTATAATCAACAATGTTGTCTACAGTGCATTTTTCATGGTAAAAATCACTGTACCACACATTCTCTTATGGTTTATTGCTTTAATAAACACTATAGCAGAATCTCTACTGGCTGATGCATTTCAGCGCTCTGCTATATTGTATATTTAAAAAAATTAGACATGTAGAATTGAACTTTTCCTGTTGTTACTGTGTGCCTATGAATGAAGATAAATAAAGGCCTTTTCCAACTTGTAAAGTCCTTAAGTCTGGTGGGCCATTTCTGGTGAGTACCTTTCTTTTTGTCATTTACTACACCATGGGCTACCAATAACAAACACCTACTGCTGAGAAACAGCTTTTGAGTGTTTGGAAAAGGTTCAAATTAAATTGTAGTTTGCTTCTTGATGGAATATCAAAGGAGATTAGGATGTGAGAGCCAGACTTACTAAGAGCAGCTCTCACAGAAAGAGGAGCCGATTCCTGGGATTCTTCGCTGAGGCCCAGCTCGTTGATGGCTTGTACACGGAAGACATACGTTTCACCGGTGGTCAGTCCATGCACAGCAAACCTTAGAGAACACAGTAATGAGGTAGTGAAAGAGGAAGTTTCTATTCCGTTATTTATCCTTTACAGGGAATAAAATAATCAAAAGAAACATGTCAGCAACATTAAATCCTGATATAAGCTTTCTGGTTTTCCAGATGTATTTTATTTTGTAATATGTGGTCACATTTTGATTTTGTTTCAATTATTCACAGTCACGCACTTTAAGGCACTTTCCATGAACTGGATTTACTTTGGTGTCCCATGACTTTTTTTTCTAGCATAAGAGGCACAAACGTAAAGTTAATTTAGTTAAAATGAAGTTAAATAAAAATAAAATATATATATATTTTAATAAATATCAACAATGTTTAAATGGTTATCTGTGTTTCACATTTTGTGCTGATCTATGAACCTTTGGATGTATATGGAGTTCCTAGTTTGTCAATATATCAAATCCTAATGGTCCCTTTAGCATATTAATAGTGATGGGCATGGCGTCTGATCGGAAAAACTCTCAAAACAAATTTTAACATTTCATGATAACTGAAATTTCATAAAAATTAAAAGAAGCAAATAAACTCAAATAATTTGGTTTCAGATTTAGCCTAAAAACGAATAGTCCTACTAAAACCTAGCATAACGTATCCTATGTAAGGGTTACGTATGTTCACTTTCATTGTGTTTTAGGGTACGTTTACACAACAACGATGTACTAAAAACAGAAAAGTTGTTTGTTTTTTTTCATGTACAGACAGCAAAAACAACTAAAAATGCTGTGTTATGCCAGTAGTTGGCGATGTCACTTTGTAAAGAAACACTACGCGCCAATAGACTGAACACTACTGTTTTCTCCTGTTTGGATTATCTTCTTTGTTTTGTGTTATTAATAAATATTGCTGCCTTAGATCCCTTTTTCCTCCTCATTTTGCCTGACCTGCCATGACAGAACACAGGACCAACTGAAAATATGGATCTAGCAGCAGTGTATATTACCCCTGCCTGTGAGGGATTTTCTTTATTGGATTATACTGCCCATTTCTGTCAGCTAGCCCAGCGCTCCCATTTTGATAATGAGATTTTATATATATATATACTTTATATATATACTGGTTGGGAGTAACTTACTTTGGCCCGCTGGAATTACCTGACAGGAGGGATGGAATGTAGAGAAAGAAGCCATTCTCAGTTGTCTAGAATGTGCCTACCCCTCATTGATGTCTTCTCCCACAACCACAAAGGAACCTGAGCCCACTGCAGATCAAGAGCCAGAGCTGATGCCTGCCACAGTCCCAGTGCCAGACCCAATGACCACAATGGAGCCAGAGCCCTCAGCCTCATCCATCCTGGCGACAGAGCCTGCCATCCAATCTGACCAGGTGTGTGAGCCGGTTTCTACATCCATCCCAGTGGGATTATTAGTGGAGTTGGATACGGAGGAGTGGCTAATTGACTGGGATTCGGCAGAGCCAGTTACCACCCTTGTCCCCACCCATGAACCTCTTCCTCCTCTGGTGGTCCTGTCTGGCTGGATGGCTGTCCGGTCCTGACTAAAGCCCTCAATCCTCCACTGGTCCCATTTCAAGTCTCCTGCATTTCCGCCATCCTCCCTCTCCCACCTCCTCTACCCAAACCAGCCAGTTCTTTGGCCCCGTCTCCGCTGGCTCCCTTCAGTTCCTTGTCTCCTCCTCTATTTACTGAACTCTGCTGCATGTATCCACCTCAGGCCTTTTAGTCTCCAGCTCCACCTAGGCATGTGGCTCCCCTGTCTCCGCCTCTGTCCGCCAAGCCCGTAACTCCACCTCGGCCCATTGACCAGTCGGCTCCACCTTGGTTTCTTGCCCCCTTGGCTCCACCTGGGACTGTCATCCTTACAGCTCCACCAGGCTCCCTCGTCCCTCTGGCTCTGCCTTGGTCAGTTCTTGCTCTGCCTATGCCACAGATTTCTGGGCCTTTGGCTACGCCTCATCCCTCCACACCTTTGATACCGTTGGACGTCACCTTCCCTCCAGCTTTGTCCTGTCACACTGGCCCTGCCTCAGTCCTCTGGCATCCTGGCTCCACCTTGGCTGCACATTGCCGTGACTTGGCCTCAGGTCCTATAGTGTCGTCCGGTCCTTTCATCTTCTTGGCTCCGCCTGGGTCTCCAGCTCTCTGGGCTCTACCACTGTTGGTCTGTTTTCTGGCTCCACCCTGGCTCCTCCCACCATAGGTTCTACTGTGGGCCTTCATCCTGGCTAGGTTGTTGTCTGGCTCCTCCCTCCGTCATCTCCTCCGTGGTGTTTCCCTCTGCCAGCTTCTCCCAGTTTGTCTGTCTCCAGCTCTGCGCCCACCTCTGAAGCCCCCACCACCCTCCTCTGTTGGACTTTGTTTACTGCATGAGGACGTGCCTTCTGGGAGCGGGAGTAATGTAAGGGTTATGTTTAGTTTCATTGTGTTTTAGTTTAGTTCGCATTTATTGTTAGTTGCCATGGTCTCCAATTGAGCTACACACCTGTTCCATGTTCTGTTGAATATCATTCACTGTGTATATAGAGCCCTCAGTTTGTTCAGTTCTTTGCCTTGTGGTGTTTACGCTGCTAGGTGTTTGCTACTCTTTTCTCCTATTTGGAGTATCTTCTTTGTTTTGTGTTATTAATAAATATTGCTGCATGTAGATCCTTTCTTCTCGTTTTGCCTGACCTGCCGTGACATCCTATTTGTAAAACAAGAAAATATCTGGAAAATATGAAGAGACCACTGCAGAAACTGCTACCAATTAGCAGTTTCTCTGGATTTACTATTTCTGTATATGTGTTTAAGTAAAATTAACTTACTTGTTTTATTCTATAAACTACTGACAACATTTCTTCCAAGTTTCACGTAAAAACATTGTCATTTAGAGCATTTATTTGCCGAAAATTACAACTGGTCAAAATAACAAAAAAGATGCCATGTTTTCAGACCTTGAATAAAGCAAAGAAAACAAGTTTTCATTTTTAAACAACACGATCATAGACGGAGGGTGAACCAACTCCAGGGTAGGGCTAGATGCGCTTCCTCCTTAAAAACACATTTAAACAGAATGTCATAAAATAGTTTCAAGCAGAGCTGCTTGAATTTCTGAGCCAGGAGTGGCATAAAGTCACCCAACAGCAATGTGACTGATTGGTAGAGAGCATGCCAAGATACATGAAAGCAGTGATTGGAAATCAGGGCTATTCCATCAATTAATGATTTCTTAATTCTTCTGAAGTTAAAACATCTGTATCGTGTTGTTTAGAAAGGTATGTTTAAAATGTTGTTCCTACATGGGTTTCAAATGCTTTTATACCCTATTTGGGGAAAGATCCTCAAATCACTTAATCACAATCCATTCTCAAAAACTGAAGGATGATCGGACATCATGCCCATCACAATTAATATGCTAAAGGTACTCCTAAGCTTTGCTGTATTGAAAAACTAGGAACTCGTTTATTTTGCATCAATACACAGATGCGAAGGGAATGGAAATTTTGTTATAACAAAATTATATATTAGGGTTTATAATTTTATCATTATGACATATTATGATTTTAAATTTGAACAGCCATAATAATTATAATACATAATAATACATTACACTATTTAAAATTTGAACACCTAACCTGACCCCTACTCAAACACACTTTTTTGCTTACTGTATGTCTTATATGATTTATATCTATACATCATGCTACACCCAAATTGCACATTGCAAACACAAATATATACATATTGAAAGGTCTGCTGCTGAAGACTTTCTATTAGCTGTTGTATTTTAATATTTAATGAGGTAGGTCTATGCAAGGTTTGCCTGCTGCTTTGGGATGTTTTTAATTATCATTTGACAATTGCGGCTGCTGAATATTAAATGTTGCATTTTAAAATACTTCATTTAAATTTAAAATTTAATTTAAAAATATTTCAATGTTCTTTGCATTCAATAGTAAGTTTGGTGAATGACCATATAAGAGAAACATAAGGCAAGCTATTAAAAGCAATGGCGTTCTTTGTTCATCAAGTGATTGACCAGTTTATGCTTTAGTTTTTATTGCCTGGGAGTGAAAATGGGATGCTTAGCCAGACTGAGCACATACTTGGGTTGTGTTTCCCAAAAGTATCGCAAGTCTAAGCCGGTAGTTGAAACCATTGGCACCAATGGTCTCTACTTAGGCTTACGATGCTTTTGGGAAAGGCACCCCTGTCTGCATGTGGGGCTTGTGATTAGCTGAGGTCCAGTCCTTATTTTAATTATTTATAATTGTATTTATAATTGAATTTATAATTAAATTAAATTAAATTAAATTAAATGTTAAAAATTTTTCAAGGGATTTCTGACCTGAGTTTCAGACCCTTTTGTCTCTATTCATGGGATTTGCCTCAAATCGTTTCACCTTGACTGAGCACATACCTGGTCTGCTTATGGGGCTTGTGATTGGCTGAGGTCCAGTCCTTAGATCCTTTCACACAAGAATCAATGTAATATCCAATCAGGTTATTGGGATCCTTTGGAGGCGCCCACTGAATTAGAACAGAGGTATCTGTCTCCCTGGTTGCAACGACTTGTCCAGGAGCTGAGGGCACACCTGAATGAACACAGAGCTTAATTTCAGGGGTGATTTCACTAACCCTCCTAATCAATCCCCTGATGACCTATCATGCATGAATTAGTTCCAGATAAAAGATCATTACTGCCTTAATACCAACATCAAAATCACAGCCTGACCAAACTTTAAAGATCTATATGTCATTTCATATGCAAGTTTCAATATTTCAATATCTTTACTAAATAAATCAGTGTTGTGGTGGCCTATGACATGCTGGTTTTTAGAGCACTTACCCTTCAGCTGCAGGGTTGTTATGGTATTGGTAGGCTCGGAAGGATCGCTGATGCCATACATATTAGCGGATACCACACGGAAGAGATAGTCCTTTCCTTCTAACAGGTCGAAGACGGCATAACGAGGTGATCTGATGGGTACTTTAGTGTTCACTCTCTGCCATGATCCTGCTCCGACTTGAAGCTGTATGAGACCACAGCCAATAAAAACACACTATTACACAAATATGTATTGTAAAATGAAAAATGACTGCTTGAACCTTTCACAGTAAGGAAAACAGCAAAAAAACAAACTCCTAGACAGTAATGACATTAAATAGAGCAATGGATTAATAATGGATTTGCCACAATATCAAAGTCTGCAATCACAAGTCAGAGATCTTAATATGAACTCAACATTTCTTATCAAGTCATTTTTGTTGTAGTAAGCAGGCATGAAGATGAAGATACAAATGAAGAGTCTTTATTGTAATCCAACAAACACAGGAACTCACATAGGAATAAAGTGAATTTATCACTTAAGTGATAAAAGAGAATTGACACTGAACTGAACATAACATGTAGTAAAAAATACCAAGTCGAACATGATGACAGACAGGTGCACATCATATGTAACCGTAGGAACAAATGAAGACATAATCAGTCACCAAAGAAAATCGAAACTAAAAAAACAGAAACTAAAGGAAACCAAACAAAATATCAAAAGAATAGTCCATGACCATGGGCGACATATTTATTGAGGTTATGGAGTTTCCAATGTGAGCTCCGCTACAATTTGGAGTGGTTAAGGCCAGGGTATACTTCATTTTCCGCTCGTGCACAATTGACATGTGAGCCTTTCAAAGTATACTCCTTTGGTTGTGAGTTCGGAAAGACGCGTTCAGCGCATATGCACTATCTAGTGTTCTTTTCAAATGCTCACGTCACTCGCACATGCAGCGTTGTACGCGCACCGTCTGTGCGGTCACAAAGATTTGGCTGCACACAGACAGGGTGTGCAGACTGTCCGCGTGACGTAATTACAGCTCCAAAGTATACTTTGAGCTTCTCCACAGACAGTGCGCATCCTGAGCGAGATCCAAGTCCACATGAATGGCCCGTTCAGGGCACTGACGGGGTGGATTCTGGAATCCACTGCCGCTTCAATATATATCTTTTAAGTTATTAATCAACATTTATCTTTCTGTTAAATTATTTGAATGGCTTCTTCAACGCATGTTAAAGCATTTATTTTCCTTTTCAAACACTAGAAAATAAATTTTGAATATTTTCTGTACCTCTCACTGAGAGAAAAGAACATGTTATCAGTATGTTTTGGGAAAGTTTCCAGCTCAGAGCAGAGCTCAGATCAACTTCAACCTTGAGGAAGCTGTGAAACGTGTGTATCTGTGTATGTGCGCTAAGTGTTCTGTGTAGATCCTTTGTACTGGTGGACAACTGGCACTCTGCTTGAGACCAGCAGACGCCATGTCATGACCCCAAAAGTACATCCAGTACCTAAATCCAGGGTCCCCTTGTCAGCATCCTAATGAATGGAGATATGCTTCTGACTATATGTCCATGTGTGGAAGATTACCAAATTTGTCTATTTTTCTTCATTCAACCTGAAGTAATGACGTAGTTAGTTGACTCTGTCAGAGTTGTGGAAATGTGAATGTACGCAGAGCGGCCTACGTACTCCTTGTGAGACTTGAAGCTGGCTTCTGCTGATGAAACTGCAAACTATTCTTCAGTAAAATGTTCTTCAATTTATTATTTTTTTAAACTCTGACTCCGGGTCTTTATTCCAACCTATCTGGTCTTTTGGGTCTTTAACTGTAAAATTCCCCTACAGCACAAGCAAGAAAAACTCACTGTTCAGAGAGTCAAAGCTAGTCCACAGTCCAGTAAACATTGGCAACCTCTTTAAGTTATTCTTAACTGTACCGATGAACATCGCATTGTTTAAAAGAAAATGTTCTTGCTTGCGCCGACTGAAAACACACATGAGAAACACCATGAGACAGGAGAGACTCTCAGACATGCAGCAGCAGGCTACTGAACACTGAATGGGTCATTCACGTGGATTTGGATAAAACAGTTAATCGCTTTGATGCTGTGCCTGTTGGACAGCGTTGAGCCCTTCACAGTGGCGTATAGCGGATGGACACGCAGGGCATATTCAATTATTATTATTATTAGGCTACTTTTATAATTAAATTAATATTACAATTAATTAGCCCCGCAATAATTTCATAGCACATCACCGCATAACCAACATTTTGAAGGAAGAGGATATGAAACAACTGATAACTGGGATAACTGAGAACTCCAAATTCTTATTTTGTATTGTTAGATGTTTCTTAATGGATTAAAGGTGACACAAGGAGAAAAACAATCTGCCAAAATAAAGTTTGTGACTATTCGGCAGGGTTAATGTCTGGCAGTGAGCTGAAACTAACCTTCTCAATGTAATACCACATGGGGGCTTTGCTATGGTAGACTGGAGGGACCCAACTGAGCACAACATATGTTCGGTCCGTCTCTGAAGCGCAGACTTTAGAGGGAGGTCCCGGAGCTTTTCCCTCAGCTGCAGGAAAACATCAAACAGAATTACTGTTCTACCCTGAACACATAGACACACACCAATACACACACACACACTAGGAAATATCCCACCATTTTCACTAGCTTTAAAAGCAACTTTAATATTATGGACTGATATGAATATCATCTTTGCTGCTGCTGCCACTGTTATATGTATACACATACACTTATCTATGCACATGGGTGACACTGGTTGATGTGTTCATTTCAACTTGAAAAAGAACCACAGATGTTTGTACGTTCTCTTCCTGATGGAATTCTCATCAAAAACTAATCAGTATCTCTCAGAAGAGAACCAATTATGGGCTGGATAATTATTGCTAATTTTGAAAGCGAATACCATGAAAAGAATAGGGGAAAAAAGCACAAATTGACAGCTGCTGTCATCTAATACAGATTACATATGCAAAGACAGAGTGACTGAGTGAACAAAATGAACAAAATCTTAAGGCAGTTCTGCCACACAATATTTAAGGATGCAGTATGGATGTCATTTTTTGAGCTCTTGAGGGGCACTGAGGTACAGGGAAATTTTTTGTTCAACTATTATTGAATCATTTAAATGATTGTTCCATTATTTTCAAAGATATACATTTCCATGACTTTAATAGGCATAAAAATCACACTTTTAAAATTCATATTTTTCAGTAAATAAACCGGAATTATACAGTACCTTCAAGGTCATCATAGTAAGTCACAACGTCAAGTCTCCCACCAAGTTTTGTGGCTGTTAAAACAAACACCAGTACATAGGAGGCATTATTAAGACACACAATATTGAGTAAATAAACAGAACTGCATAAGGACTTAGTTTTGCTTACCATGAAGTCTCTCAAACTCTGTGGGGTCCAGAGCAGCAATGGGCTCAGACATTCTGGAGGGTCTGCCAATGCCACGCGAGTTGACGGCACGCACACGAAAGTAATAAGAGTGTCCCTCAAACAGGCCCTGCACAGGATATTTGCATATCTTAGCAGGGGAGTCGTTACACTGCACCCAGTTCTCTGTTCCAACTTCACATCTGCCCAACAAGAGTGAAAGGAAAAACATGAACAACAACAAATATGGACAGTAAACAAGATTATCCTATCATTACTTCCACATTGCTCTGAAGGACTGAAAATTACAGTCCACTATGTTCTGAGGAGATGATTTGAGCTAAGGAGCATTCATACTGTACATAATTGCATAATTGTCTGATTACCATCCGACAAGTGTAAATTTCAGCTCGATACTAGTGCAGCTCAAAGTGACAGGGAAAAAACTAATCATAGTCTCTAATAGCATATGCAAAGTAGCCTATGTTCCAGCCCAGGCAAAAATATGTATTGGTATAAGCAACTTTCAAAGTAGCCTTTATTGGAAGGGACAACACACTTTCTTTTGTATTACAGAGAACCAACAATTAAGCAACTTCAATTCAATATTAAATTACAAAAACTCAAGATCTTCGCAATTTAGCATCGCTAAGGCCTTAAGATTAGACAGACCAAATATGATGTTGATCTAGTTAAATCTCTATGAGGAGTTAATCACAGTGTAAAACATGTCATTTCCTGTTGCCCGCAGGTGGCGCTATGACTGTAACTGAATATTGCCATGTAGATGTCTTCAGGCCAGGACTCTAATAAAACACGTGAAATTTGGGGCAGATCTGACATTGTATGCCCGAGTTACACTGTTTCATGGCGAAACATAAAATTTTGTCAGGCTGCCACGGACACGCCCTTCAGCAAAAACTCAAGATCTTCTCAATTTAACATAGCAAAGGCCTTTAGATTAGACTAACCAAATATGATGTTGATCTGATTAAAGCACTAGGAGGAGTTTGTTAAAGTACAATGTCTGGAAATTGCAAAAACTGCAAAAATATTGCAGAGAAAATTCTAAATATCTCACTTCCTGTTGGGTTTTCGGGTTTTGCACTCAGGGACTTTCTTTAGGTATTGGGCTGTTACATGTGTCTATCGAATTTCATACTTGTACGTGAAACGTAGTGCGAAGGGGGCACAATTGAAATTTTGAAGGTGGCGCTATCGAGCCATTTTGCCACACCTAATTCTGAAACCCATATCAGACATACATTTTCACCACTTCTGATGTGTGTGCAAAGTTTCATGGCTTTTCGAGCATGTTTAGGCCCTCAAAAATGTGATTCATTTAGGAGAAGAAGAAGAATTGACTAAGCAATTACAATAGGGTCCTCACACCATCGGTGCTCGGGCCCTAATAACACTTAAAGCACACTTTCAAATCTATGACCAGCTGACATAACTATGCACAGACAAAACATGTAGTGCAAAAAAGGAAATCTCAAGGTTGTAAAATCAAGCAAAGGTGTACTGAGAAGACCAACCTGCCACCGAACAGATGTCCTAAATCAACATCCCTTTATTCCAAACCCATAAAGAAGCCAAGCACAAACTCCAATGGGACAAGTCTCATTCTTAGAAGCAAACACTAATGCTATAGTGTCCACAATCCAATTGAACCTTCGCCAGGAGTTTGATTGACAAGCGATCTAACCAATCAGAACGCCGGATCCGCCATTTTGTCCGACAAAGCAGCCAGTAGTTAGAAGATTAACCTCGGTGGAGTTAAACTTGAAGAATTGTGCATATTGACGTCTTTCCGCGTTTGAAACAACATTCATTCTGATGTTCATTCATGTTTATTTGATGCTATAAATGGACTAGTAGGAAGAGATGATCGGTTAACGAGCCTCTTGAGCTGAGGCGCTACAGCAATCTGTCACGACCATGGTCACGACATATTAAAGAGCCACAAAATGGTTTTTATTGTTTGAATTTCTTTAAAAACTACACAGTTTGAAAGCTGGGACTTTGTTTAATATCTTAAGTAACCTGCTTTGTCTTGTCTGTCGATGTGTTGTCAGTGTCCTCTTTGCTCCGCGATATATTTTTCACTCTGTGTGGCGTGACAGCGCCACGGCTTGTCGGACAAAGCAACAGTAACTAAGGGGGGCGGGTCTTTGCGAAGGGTCAATTAGGCAAGCGCCGTTTTGAAAGCGGCAGATCTTTACTGCAACCTCTGAAACAGACAAACAGCTGCTTTGTGTGCTTATGTGGACAGGTCCTGTCATTATAGACTGTCAAAGCACAAACTGGGCATAAAGGATGTGGCAAAGGCATGGTCTCCTGAGGAGCAAACGCTTGCAGCATTATAACCTGTGTTCTAAACTATGTAGACAACACTTTGGGCACGTATCCACATCTGGGTGTCAGTCTGAACATACAGTCATCTTTACCAAACTCCATACAAGACGTGTCAATAGAAAGAGCATGTAAATCACCCACTCTCTTCCCACATGCTAGAGCAAGCAAAAGTGGCAGCTTGAATAAGAGCACTTTCAGCTCTGTAGCAGTGGTTCAAATTGTGGCTTGGAAAGTGCTCTAAGCACCAAAGAAAAATCTCAGACAGGTACCAGGTTAGGATGAGAGGGATGCAGCCGTCTCACTCCTCTCAGAAACCCTGCTTTCTACCTGTGCTTAGCTACTGAGCAACAATCAATGGGCAAGTGAAAAACTGAAATGGCAGCCACAAACACATTTAGAGTGGATGGTGTGTACCTGTTATCCAAACCTTCCTGCAGAAACAACAAAATAACAGACTCAGCACAGGTCGCTGGGTCCTAATTTTTCGCCTTAAACCAGGATACGAAGATCCATTTCAAAGCGTAAAGGTGTCTGGTCAACGGGGCTCTCGCTACGACAAACATATACATCTCTAGGCACTGCAAGCGATTCAGAAGCTGTTTCTTGTGGCTTTCTAGCACATCCTGAGACAAAGCTATCTGGATAAGAAAATATGCATCTTTTAAATCCAGAGACACAAACCATTTCACAGGTTGAATATGCAGGAGGATTTGCTTCACAGTAATCATTTTGAAAGGGTGCTCCGACACCACGCGATTCTGCGGCCTCAGATCCAAAATGGGGCAATGACCACCGTCCTTCTTGGGGAATAGAAAATAGCGACCATACAGGATACTTTCCCTGTGCTCTAGCAGCACCAATTCTATCGACTGTTTTTGCTAGGAAAGAATGAATCTCTGCTCGCAATACGAGCTCGTCCTGATCTGACACTTCCGACACTAGTACGCTGCTGAAATGGGGTGGTCTGCATGCAAACTGAAGGGTATAACCATTTGTGATCATGTTCAGTACCCACTCCGACACCACTGGAAGCACCCGCCACACATCTTCTTTGTTGCTCTGAGCAGCAGGTCTGTACCTGAGCGCAGTTTCCTGAACGAATTAGGATCCAGACCTCACTCATCCAAGGCCTGCAGCATCTTCGCCTGGAACACCAGATGCACCACCATTGTATGAATGGGGGATGCTGCCTGACAATCTGGCATGTACGCTTTCTCTGCGATGTGGGCAGTAGCGTGGCACTGCCCACAAGGGAAACGAAGGCGACGACTTTCACCCATGAGCAGTTGATGTTCCACCATCAACAGAAAAGAGGAGATGTGATCCCATGGTCTGGGATCAGGCTGAGTAGGGGGAGCACCAGTACCACAAGATCTTGTCATGGACTTCTGGGAAGAATGGAGCATGTCTCTGGGGGGTGATGAGGCAGCAGCCCTGCTGCAGAAACCACATATCCATACTATTCCTTGTTGGCTGCTCTGGACATGACCAGTCAAGCCCTGCAAATTAGTGCCTGATGAAAAATTAAGCTTTAATTACGTTAATATTTTCACCATTATGTTGGAAATTACTTTTATCAAAATAATTTCTGTTAAGCTTGTGTATATTTTTAGCTAAAGCTGTTAAGTTAAGTGATATCTCATGTAGGTGCTCTAGGCATATGTTTTCCTTGATAGTGTTTTTTTCCCCTGAACAGATAGGGCCTATAGGTTGTTGTTGAAAATGAAAGTAAAAGAGTGATGCATGTTAGTTGCATTTTACAGTGAAATGAGAGTTCTGTGTCTTTATTAAAACCAACACATTAATGATTTATCTCACCTGCGACCCACCCAGAATTAACGGGAATATAATTTTTTATTTCTTGGCCTGTCCGACTTGCGGATTATCCACAGTGTCGGTAGATATAGGCGTGCATCACTGCTGTGGATATACAAAGCAAGCAGTGTCAGTTCCGCTTTTTTTCTCGTGTGCTAATTCAGTGAACTGAACAATCAATCTCCAATTGCGAAAAACCGTCAATGCCATCTGACTACAGCCAAGGGTGCGGAACACACCGAAAAATGAAGCTGACCGACTTTATATGCACTCACAAATTACAATTTTAGAGAATGGGTGGGGCCGATCAAACACAAAACGTTTTTGCTATTAAAAACACTAAACAATTTTTTAAACACGCTGATGCCACAGCACAATGGTCAAAGATGTTTGATGAACCAGCCCTGATGTCTGTTGTCTCTGCTTGACGGCTATCCTTTGGAGATTTCTGTCAGGAGAAACTTCCTTTCACATGTGGGGGCATGATCTATCACCCCTGGCTGGAGTTGTGGAAACTGTGGGTTCGGCTCCTGAAGGGGATCAACTCTTGAACTCTGGTCTCTCGACTGAGGTCGATGAGACCATCATGAACTCTAGAGCTCCCTCCACGAGGAAACATTACACCTTGAAGTGGAGAGTCTTCAGAGAACGCCGGTTGGACCCAGTTAACTGCCCGGTTGGTTCATGTGGCAGCCATTGCGGCTTACCACCCACCTTTAGGTGGTCAATTATTGGGGAGAAACCCGCTGTTGTCTCGTTTCCTATGTGGTGCTATGAGGCTAAGGCCTGTAAGTCATGCAAGGTTTCCAGCCTGAGAATTGGCCTTTGTACTAGAAGGTTTAGCTATGGCACCCTTCAAGCCTATTGAATCAGTTCCCCAGCAGGGTTCCCCAGCATCTAAACAAAGGATAAGCAAGTGGATAGTTGAAGCAATTTCTCTGGCTTATGAGGCGCGTGGCCTTCCTTCTCCACTGGCCATTAGAGCGCATTAAACTGGGAGAATGGCAGCCTCTAAGACACTGTTATCAGGGGTTTCCCTTTAAGAAATGTGTAATGGGGCAGAATGAGTCTCTCCGCACACATTTATAAGACTTTATAACCTAGACTTGGACTCCACACCGGTGTCAGTATGGGGTATTGGGTATTAACGTTCCCATAGCATCATCATCAGGTAGAGTTGCTTCAAAAGGGAACGTCTCGGTTATGATTGTAACCCTGGGGGCGTATTACAGAAACTTTCTATCTTAAGTCTTAAGTTAAGATCTGACAAGTTAAATTAGGATTTTTCACATATTCGTATTACAGAAGCAAATCTTAAAGGGATAGTTCACCCAAAAATGAAAATTTGATGTTTATCTGCTTACCCCCAGGGCATCCAAGATGTAGGTGACTTTGTTTCTTCAGTAGAACACAAATTATGATTTTTAACTCTCACCGTTGCAGTCTGTCAGTCGTAACAAAAGCATGTCAATGGTAACAAAATCTATGAGTGTAAAAAAACATGCACAGACACATCCAAATTAAACCCTGTGGCTTGTGACGACACATTGATGTCCTAAGACACGAAACGATCGGTTTGTGCGAGAAACCGAACAGTATTTATATAATTTTTTACCTCTAATACACCACTATGTCCAACTGCCTTGAGCGCGCGCACGACATCCGGTGCGTGAGGTGTGTACGTGCTCTGGCGCCGGAAGTGATCTCTCGCGCGTATCCGTCACTCATTGTTTACACGGAGCACAAACATTGTAGGTACGATGACTAATCAAAATGGTACTTACTTGCGCTTATCCGGATTGTTCAAACCGACTTAAAACTAAAAGATTACGTTCTCTCGCGCGAACTCATTCGGGAGTGGTGACTTTCCATGTATTCCCAACTTCTGAGCCTGCTCACCTGAAGTTATGGTCGATTGCTCTTCGGTTGGATATCAACACACCCATTAACGAACTAAAGTTGTTGAGGGTCTGCAGCGATCATTTTTCCCCTGATGATTTTACATACCCAGGAGAGGATCACGTGGGTATGCTTTTTCCACATCCAACTGAGGTATGTGAACAAAATCTTTGTATGTGTCCTTTTCATTTGTAAAGCTGCCCTTAAGAAAAGTAACAAAATAAAATGAAGTTTTGATGTAATAAAACCATGTTTTTTAGTGGTTTATTTGTATAACAACTGTTGTACTACAGGAACCATGTTTAAACTACGTCAGAGCGCGTACACACCACACGCACCGGATGCCGTGCGCGTGCTCAAGGCGGTTGGACATGGTGTATTAGAGGTAAAAAATGATATAAAATACTGTTCGGTTTTCGTGTCTTAGGACATCAATGTGTCGTCACGAGCCGCAGGGTTTAATTTGGATTTGTCTGAACATGTTTTTTTTACTCTCATAGATTTTGTTACCATTGGCATGCATTATAAGACTGACAGACTGCAACGGTTGGAGTTAAAAATCATAATTTGTGTTCTACTGAAGAAACAAAGTCACCTACATCTTGGATGCCCTGGGGGTAAGCAGATAAACATAAAATTTTTATTTTTGGGTGAACTATCCCTTTAACTTGATTTAGGATTCTTATCCTATCTTACAAAATCTCCTCTTATCTGTAGTTACAAAATCTTAAACCACTCCATCGAGTTGGTAATCAGCTGAGGTAATCAGCTCTCAGGTCAGGAAGAGCTAAACGTAAATAGCGTACGAGAATGACACAGAAAAGAAGATACTGTTGAACAAAGACGTTGTTTTTGTTTTGTTTTTGTGCACAAAATGTATTCTCGTCACTTCATAAAATTAAGGTTGAACCACTGTAGTCACGTTGACTTTTTTTTTATGATGTCTTTAGTACCTCTCTGGACCTTGAAAGTGGTGGTTAAATTCCTGTCTATGGAGGAGTCAGACACCTCTTGGATTTCATAAAGAAAATCTTTATTTGTGATGAACGATGGTCTTACGGGTTTGGAATGACATGAGGGTGAGTAATTAATGATAGAATTTTCATTTTTTGGGTGAACTAACCCTTTAAAGGCCCGCTGAAGTGTCTTGGAACTAGCAGCATTATTCAATGTGTTGATATAATTTCAACTGAAACAGGAAGACGAGGCGATATATCGCATAGGCGATAGTCCCTTTTTTAAAATAGCCAATAGCGTTTCGTTTATATCACAGCTCGGCCAGAGCTGTTAAACTCAGTAAAACCTCTGTTTCCTTCTAATCTCTAACCGTTTATCCTCCTAATCTCCTCTATATCACTTTGAAATACAGCATTCTGTGCAGAATTTAAATGGGTCCGATACCTTTCGTAGTCTGAGCCAACTCGCGGTATGCAGATATGATCCACTCTGTGTTCTTGTGTCCCTGGGCCAGAGCGGACTGTGGTGCTCGCACTGCGGCGGTTCACGTGACACTAACGCGAAAACAGACTTCATTCGCGTCAATGGAAAGCATATTTACACTGTCTGAATCATTCCCTATTCTCTATATAGTGCACTATGTGCTATTCACAATGTAGAAACTATGAACTGTGTGAACAAATGACCGATTTCACCCACAGCTTCAAAGTCTAAGAGTGTAGGAGGAGGCGGAACTTCAGATTCTAGAAAGCATTTGATTGGACAGAAGATTTGATAAGAAGATGAAATGCGATGTGATGTGATGTCATGGTCCGTGATCCATTTTAGCGGAAGTGAGAGCCTGTAAGTTTTGAATGCTTATATCTCCTAAATGCGAATTTTGTCATTGTTTTGGAACACACCAGCTTATTAATAACTTTAAAGTTAACATATTCATACAAGCTTAAAAACTTAAATTTTGACTTCAGGGGGATTTTAAGCGCTGCAGAAAGAGAAGTTTTGATAAGCTTGATAGATAAGGCAAAGCCTATCACTATATTTCTTGGGAGTCTGTATTTATATATCAGTGTTTTGTCGTCAAAGTGCAGCACATCATTTGGGTGTTCAAAAAGTCTTTCCGCCATCAAACATTACTGTTCTTAATCTTGTTTCATTAATAAATGTGACACCATTCTCAGACAGGGCTATTGTTGAGTGATTTTTACAGATGGCTTTTCAAATAATTTTGAACTTAGGACACCAGTGGGGTTATCCTAAACTTAAAACAGTTTTTAGGATGCTTCAGTAATATCCTTTTCCTATCCGTAGTTAAGATGCACTTAATAAAGTTAGGATATTTCTGTAATACACCCCCTGGTCCCTGAAAAGGGAACGAGATGCTGCGTCGTTTGGTCCGGGTACCCTTTATAGCTTCCTGGTTTCGACATCATGCATCACGAGATGAAGTTCCACCAATGTGTGATTACACATGTGCTTCAGACGCAATCATGCAGAGGTGTTGCCACAGAGTCATTATCAACATTAACAACTTCTCAGTGAACCAGGTTTGCAGTCATAACTGAGACGTTTTGCAGTGACTAAACTAGTGTTTAGTGCAGGGGTGCCCAATCCTGTTCCTGGAGATTTACCTTCCTGTAAAGTTCAGCTCCAACCCTGATCAAACACAACTGAACCAGCTAATTAAGATCTTCAGTAGCACTTGATAATTACAGACAGGTGTGTTTGATCAGGGTTGGATCTGAACTCTGCAGGTAGGTAGATATCCAGGACCAGGATTGGGCACCCCTGGTTTAGTGGATCCATGTTGTGCTGTTCAAAATTAAGATGAAAGTACAGACATTTTAAAGTGTCCAAAAACTTTTCTGAACACACTGCATCAAGACAATTTAAATAAATGTATTCCATAAAATAACTCCCAATGGGCAGACACCTTAGTCAGCGCAGTCACCTGTCAACAAAGTATCCAATGATGGGGCCTTCAGTGGTGGTGTTAGGAGGTTTCCAGGACACAATGACATAATCTCTATTAGCGTCATGGATCTTGATGTCCATTGGGGCTCCGGGAGCTTGAGGAACTGGAGGTGGACCATCTGTCAAGACAAAACATGATGACTCCCACAGATCACTGATGCACTGAGGGTATCACTCTGAAACAGATGTATGCGTTATATGAGATCGTCAGAGATGAATTACGCTAATCTGGACCTTTAAAGGCCATCAAAAGAATCACATAAGACTTTCCATCAAGCCTTTGAAAAGTTCACAACTCTTTACCATCAACGTAGACGTAAGCCCTGTGGACCGCATCACCTCCCTTTGTCACCATGCGGAGGGTGTAAAGACCCTCATCATCCTTAGCGAGATGAGTAAGTGTGAGCTTGGCAACACCTCCCCCAGACTCCATTTTCACCCACTTCGACTCTCTCAGGAGATGCTCTGGAGGGCCAAAAAAACAACATGGGGCATCAGAGGAGAGAAAATGAAACTATTACTTTTGTAGAATATAATGAGATTGGAATGAAATGAGTCATAAACTACAACTAGACATAAAAATCTATTTCTTCAGTACATGACACGACTGCAAAACAAATACCTACAAAACAACTTGAAAATGTATATCTGAACAGAGATGAATGACACGGCAATGAGTCAACTGCAGTTGTCATTAGGACAGTTATATAGCTATATAAAAATCAGCAAAAAATGTGTTTTAGTATTATTCAGCACTATAATATAGCTCATTATTTATTTATGTATTTGAAGGAGAGTATCTAGTATCTAGAATAAAAAGAAAAAATCTAAAACTAGTTTTCCTCACAATCATTAACTAAATGAACAAAAGCAGGAATTTATTTTCATCAGTATAACAATAAATAGCAATAATTACTTAAAAGCAATGTCAACAACTGGGCCAAACACTGAGATGTATGCTCTCACATTCCTCTCCTGCATAGGTCCAAAAAGTTTTGGTCATACAACATACAATACTAAATACAAATCCACCAAAAAGTGCACAATCCAAAGTCTTTGATTTTTTTACTTTTTTGGTTTGCACTGAACACTTCTGTTTTTTCATGGACTCTGAATATAGACTTTTTGTTCCCTCATAAAGACATTGTGTGAAGGCTTTCATCCTTTTTTTTTTTTTTACTATCATTAAAATATTTTAATGCATGAAAAATTATGCTTTCATGAACTTCCATGAAGTGATTGAGTGATGAAACAAACAAACACTCTTAACACCGTCATACTCACACGTCCCAAGACAATAAAGGGTTGGCACAGTCTTTATAGGAAACATTATGGCCAAATAAAAAGCATGTTAAATTTATTGCAATATTCACACTGTTGCCTATAGGCAAACTGTGTAATTTCTGTGCCACAAGCAGCACAAAACGGAATTGCGATTGAGCAGCCCGACATAAAAGACTGGCATTATTTTTGCAAATCTGTTGGGTGCACAAAAATGACACACTTAACCGTTAAAAAGGAATCTATGAATTCTTATTAACAATAACTGTGTAGATATGTTCAAAAACTGTGGTGGCCTTTAGAGGCCACTTCCTACCATCTCGGTACCACAGCGCCTCAGGCTGCAGGTTAGCCAGGTTGGGGTTAATTGTCATCTTGCAGGTCAAGGTGGCCTTATCGCCTTCTTTTCCAAATGTCACACCAAACGTTTCAGTGAAGGTGATGTTGATCTTTGTGTACTTGATTTCAGGTAAAATGGCATCTGAGAAACAACAAAATAGTTTGTTTATTTTATGACCTGTTTTTAAATCATCCCAGTTATTCACTCTGAAATGAATGGAGGCTTTCCCACTTACACTGGTAAGGCATCCAGGAGTAAGGAGTGGACTTCTCTTCCTCCTTGCACCCTATAAATCAGACACAACAAGTATATACTGTAGTGACTTTTTAAAGAAAGGGATCATAGTCCATGTTTGGGTAAAAAAAAAAAACACATTTGTCATTTGCAAATTATTGTAAGGATGCTTGGATACCAGAAAACAGGAGGAAAAAGCTTACTCTTCACAATGATGGAGGCCTGGGAGGAAGCCTGTCCATGCAAGTTTGAGGCTACAGCCATGTACATTGCAGTGTCATCAGTTGCACACCTACAAAAACAAGCATAACTCATTCACAGGTGTCTACAACTTCAATCAATACACATCTGGACCGCAACACTGTCTTCACCCACTCCACTAATTAATCAGTCAATAAATAATCAGCATGATTGCTATTTGATTGGATATATGCCACAGTCATTTCCTAATTGACATTTGGAAAGCACATAAAGTGCTTCCCCATCATGATGGATAAATTGGCAGTTAACTAATGCTCTAATGTCAAGAGGATAATTGCTCCAAACTAAATGCTAATGTAGACTAGTGCCTGCTTTCGAAACATGTTCAACACGGGAGGCTCTAAAGCTTGAATGGCAAACACGAGACGCAAGGAAAAAGAAAATGAGAAGACTGTAATGTGACCTTCGGCTTGACCGTACTATATTAGAGCCGGTTCCCTTGGCCAGTGCGGTCTTGAGAAGCATGGCTGTTTGTCAAAAAGTGAAAGGTTTGGTCATTTTAGAGGAAATGTAGAATGCCAAGCTTCACCTGTGAGGTTTGGCCTCTGAATGCAAGAAGCCATCAGGAATGTGACATAAGGGCCAGGGTGAGTTTTTGTGGAACTGACAGGGTGACAGCAGTGAAAGTCATCTCTCTGTAAGGCGCCGGAGTGTCAGATGACACCAAACTCAGCACTTTGACATGAACAGCTGACAGCAGCTCAAGACGTGGGTGGCGCACCAACCAGCCCAGGACTAAATTGGAAAAGTTCACATGCAATCCCATTGACATGACTTCCTTTTGTGGAAATTCACTTGTTAGTTACATTTAATTGTGTTTTAGAGGGTGAATCTCATGGAACCTAGCAAGAGCATATCCTTAAGAGGTAAAATTGCACAACAAAATATTTTATAAAGAATTCATTATTGGATCTTAAAAAATAAGGAATATTTTAGAATTATCATTATGACAATTATGCACATTTCCCCTAATTTCATTACTATAAAAAAAATAATTATTTTCACATTATTCATGTATTTCTTGTAGCGCATTTAATTTTTCTAAACTACCTTATTACAATTATTATTTACATAAAGGCAAAAAATAATGAGAATAACCACTGGGAATTGCAAAAAAATATAAAAAATACTAAGGCAAATTGCAAATGGCGGGGGAGGGGGTTACTTTTATTTATTTATTTAATGGTCATGATAGTAATGTCACAACACAACATCGGACTGGATTTAAAATATTCTATGCAAATGTATTTATTTATTTGAGGAAAATTGCATCCTGGACATGTTTTTCTTGAGATTCCTCCTAGACAAAAGTTTTTCAAAAGTTAATAAATTGGAAATCTCTTAAAAGTTTCCTGCTTTCTGTGGCCATCCAATAACTAAGAAGTGAGAATGTAATGAGCACTCAACCTTCTTGTCTTGTAACTAGTCTTGTAACTCGTTTGTCCCCAATTCAAGTTTGTCACTCATTCTGTTCAATACAGATCATCAGTAAACCACATTCCTGTCATTGCATCACTTTCCAAAAAGTACACAGTAAAGTTTGAATTACTTGAGAATGGTGAGGGCATGGAATCCAGCGTTGCTCTCCACAAAGTACTTTCCAGAGGAAACGTCCAAGATGACATCATCCTTGAACCTGTAGAATGTTTATCATTTAAAAACGACAGATCTTCTTAGCGTTTCTTTGGCCTGTTCGATATATATGATTAAAAATATTATGAAATGTTTGATGCAATTAAAATACGTTTTTATTTATTTAAAGAAATGCTTTCTTGTAGCTGGCCCCATATAATGCTAGACCTGTAACTTTAAACTCAAAGTTGCATTGTATGACAATGGAAGACGTGAGAACAACCACACAGGAAGCACGGCAGGCCTGTTTGTGCAAAGAAACCTCACCATTTGACATGTGGGGTGGGATATCCCTCCAGGGAGCAGAAAAGTTTAATGGCACTGTTTTCAAACACTGTGTGGGACCTCAGTCTAACCATAAACTTGGGGCCCCTGATCATGGACTCCTCACGGATGTATTTTTCAGGCATCTTTCTCTCCACCTGATGAAAAGAGACAAAGAATTCCATGACCTGTTGGATCATAAAACGTCTATGTGTGACAAAATATGTCTTAAGAATTAGTCAGTTCTATTTAACTTCTGATTCATTCGGCCCAGTATACAACTAACAGCAAATGTCTTTAACACACATTCAAATACATATTGACTAATGAAAGTACTATAAGAGCAGCATTTAAAAAAAGGAAAGGAATGATTATTTAAAGGGCTTTACCACTCCCTTGATTCTCTTCTGTGTTTGGTATTGATATTTCACCTCTTCAGCCGCAGAGCTAAAAACACACATTTCCGTATATTAAAATGATAACAGTGGCCTCAAAGCTAACGGTCAGCATGAAAGAAACAGAAGATTCATCAGAGAATTCATAATATCATGGTGGGTCAGTAATGCTTCATGTCATCCCAGGTTAATAATCAATTTATTGACTTTCATATCCATTCAAACATACATAATTCATGCATTTTCAACCAACACATTTTAAGGGCAGTCTTCAGTGGTAAGACACAGGTAACAAAAGAAACATACACAGATTTTGATATTTATAATCTTTATCCATGGTTTTGCAACTGAATACTGACCTTTTGACCCCTCAGAGGTCAAACAATAACTAACATCATAACAAGCAAGCACAATGCTATAACATAAATTGTTCTTTAAAACAGCATCTGCTTTGTCCTGCTGATATATTAAAATATAACTAATTNGCATTTTCAACCAACACATTTTAAGGGCAGTCTTCAGTGGTAAGACACAGGTAACAAAAGAAACATACACAGATTTTGATATTTATAATCTTTATCCATGGTTTTGCAACTGAATACTGACCTTTTGACCCCTCAGAGGTCAAACAATAACTAACATCATAACAAGCAAGCACAATGCTATAACATAAATTGTTCTTTAACCCAGCATCTGCTTTGTCCTGCTGATATATTAGAATATAACTAATTTTGATCACCATTTTAGGACAAGATATATAAATAATTTCAATTAAGTTTTTTTTTTCTTACCATGAAAAATCTCATTTTAATGTCAAAATGGAAAGCTTGTCAAACTTAAAACCTGTCTGTATATTTAAAATGCACTATTAAATGCAAAGTGTTTTCAGACAGCGTCCTCTCTTTTCAGCTCTTCACCTTCGTTTTATTGCGCTTTCATTTTTAGCTCGTATTAAATGGTCTTGCAGTGTGACAAATGTAGACTGTAATCTCTCTCACACTAATATGAGGTCATACAAGCTTCATGCATAATTAGAAAAAAGTTTTACATGGAGTATAGCATGTCACACTGTAGGCCATGCCAACTTCCCTAAAGTATTTCATGTCAACTACCCAGAGGAAATTAGTGACATGAAGGTATCAGTTATAGCCCAGCTACTGTTGGTAATAGGGTTTATTAGAAGAGCTTCAACAGTTAATGTTATTATATGTTATATATGATGTTGCTATTTTATCACAAGTAGTTTTAGTATTGCTATGAGCATTATGATTAGCTGCGACTTGCTTGATTTAAGCTGCTGTAATTCTTCACCTTACCTGGAGTATTCCCGAACAGTACATTTAGACTCAGTATTGAGGTATTCTCGACTGAAATGCTTGTGTCCGGTAACAACTGCAGCCATATTTGGTAACCACAAAGGACCTATAATCAAACTTGGAACAAAAACATGCAACATCTTTGCATTCAAGACAAAACAAAATGCACTGATGCACAAATTCCTATACTCAATTTCCAATTTCAGTGTTTAAAGTTATTTGGGACACAGAATTGCTGTAAATTCAAAGTGTGGCCTACTCCTGAGTAGATTTAGGTGTTGGGAAAGTGGACCTGTTTGAGGAGATGAAGGGGGGGTGTTCTGGAGCTTTGGGCCACAGGAAAGCCAAACCTCACGGCAGTTTAAAATTAGAGTTTGGGGGTTGGGATATCGGACAGTCCAAAAAGATGGGTACAGTATTCCGGGATAAATTCTACTGTATAGTGTATACTGAAGACTCATGCTATTATTGCGTAAATGTACTGAAATATGGAAACACAACCAACTTCTCACGAACTTATTACAAATTAACTACACTGCAAAAAAAATGTCAACAGGAAAAATCCAAAAGTACAAAAACATTCCTTTTGGAAAATGATTACACAAGCAATCATGCATACTCAAATGCAGCATTAGGCTATTTCATCTCATTCACATATGAGCCCCACATTCAATAGCATCTAAAGTGCATATCAAACATAAAGGTATTTACCCACAATTTTCAATAAGATATTTGGCAGACATACTAATGTATCGTTCTTCATTTGCATATATGCACAATGCATCAAGAATCATTCGTGGGGAGGGGGGGTCAAAATATTTCAAAGGTCATTTCATCCGACAGGTCACAAAACGCACTTTTCCACAAACAAAATAATGACAAAATCTGTCAAGCTATTCGTTCATCCATATTCACAAAACACTGAAACTGTTTTAAATGCCAACGTTTTATGAATCCCTTCAAAGTCAAGTGCAGCTCCACTCAAGCAAACGGCATTTGAGATAGATCAACATCCTACCAAGGTAAAGTTCAAAAGTCTACTTCAGCCTCAACGATTTTGTATTTCTACAAGGACAACTCTGCATTATAATGTCAGATGAAAAGTGTGGAAATAAGGGGCCAGACATACTCACCCCAGGAGATTACAAGAGCGCGACGCGGAGGTAGATGAGCCTCTACCCGCCTGGATGAAAGCAGCTGATGAAAAGCAAAATATTACCCATGCGGAATGCTGCCTCTCCCTCATCCCATTTATGGAGAGGCATTAGACTATATATAGCATTTACACTAACTTCCCACATCATTTCGCACTGATATTAAGATACCAGACAGACGTTTTAAATTGACGCTGCATATTGAATGGGCTTAAAAAAGCAAGAGGTGAGTCGAACAGAAATCATAATAATGTAATTGCTCTGAATTAGTGGAAATACACAATTGCGAAAGACGACATGCAATAATCATTTTGTGAAACCATTTTAAAGCTTCTTAATGTATTTGTTTTGTTATTGCTCAACAACAAATTTGTTGTTATTAATGAATGTTTTTAGAATGTATTATCCAGATCTAGCTTGCTTACATCAAGTTAGTTAATGTGCCACTAGCGGCATCAAACGGTATTACACAAATATAACGACCTTGTGGATAAAACATTAAAATGAACTGGGTAGATTTTCAAGATATGAAAACTTTATTCATAAATGGTGTTCTTGCGGGTAAGAGTTACAGTATAAGAAGATAGTTTATTAAGTTATTAACAGAACTAGCAAGATTTTTTTTTAAAAATAAGTTTGAAGATTTATAATTTTTGAGGGGTGACAACTCAAAAAAACCTCACAAAATAAATAAGATACATAAATAATTCAGGTAAATACTATACTTAATATGCCTAATGGCAATTTTTACCTATTTAATTTGTAAGTTAATCAAAAGGGGGGAATTCAGAATACCTTTCAAATAACATATACACGAAGGAACTTTAACTTGTGACATTTTCTTTTAACTTAATCTGCGTTATCCACCTTCACGTGACATAAATTTCCGTTTATCACATGACTTGACAGCGCACGCGCAGTGATTGCGTCCCATTGTAAACAAGATCAATGCACAGAGGCCGCAGTGTGTGCATGACTGAAAAGGAAGTGGCTCTGAAGTGACTCAACCGCACAGTGTTTCTGAGAGATCGTGGCTGGGCAGTCCTACTTCACACCTTGGCTGAATAACAGCGTTTAAAAACTCCTGCTCTCTGACACTAATAGGAAGTAAAAACTGCAAATTGAAGCGACATATCATACAATAACAGGTATTTGACTTCTTAACGCAAGGTTATGTTCAGTGTTTTGTTTTTTATCTCATATTTGGTTGTTACTTTTGGACGCAACCTTGTGTTATGCTGTGTGCTTTGACTGTGAATATGTTTTTTACAATGTACGTTTTTTGAACGTCGGTAATAAATCCTTCTTTTGTTCTCAGTAAATGAACGGACTTGTCCCAACTGGAAGAATGAGATTCATAGCAGTTGCTGTCATACTTTGTGCTGGATATTTCTGTTCACCGGTCTTTGCCCATCCTCGGTATGTCATTCAAATACTTTTATATAAATGTATACATATTGATCCCTGTTTGAAGTTGTGGTGCATTAGCAGCCAGACAATCAATACTGTATAGCCTCATGTTTGTATTTTCCCGTATTTATTGAACAAGATACACAGAGTACACAGTAAACACTACATAAAATATCAAAAGACGTTTGAAATGGTAAAGATTAGAAAACAACTTGCTCAAAATGCACAAACACAAACAAAACAACGTTCAACTGAACTTACTGTACTGCCCGTATCCGACTGTTGCCAACGGATGAGTTACTTTTTTGCAGACGTCAACAGGAAAGATAACAAAATGTGAAAAAATGTAATAAAACGAATTCTTACTAAAGTTACTTTTACACAGACTTTTTAATGACTTCACAGCAATGACAACAAAACACACTAACAGTTCTTGGTTAATTTATAAATTATTTAATTAATTTTTACTACATTATTGTAGTCTATGTATAAGATTTAAATAATAATAATAATAATAAATATTGCGTCACTGTATTTATTACTGTAAACATTTAAAAAGTACTTTATTACAGTAATGAGAACCAGAAATTAGGAATTACAAAACAATATCCAGGTGCAATACAGCAATACGAATTTGGTTTATGAGTTTCAACCAAATTAATGATTTTAAAGGTGCCATCGAGTGGAAAATTGAATTTACCTTGGCATAGTTGAATAACAAGAGTTCAGTACATGGAAATGACATACAGTGAGTCTCAAACACCATTGTTTCCTCCTTCTTATATAAATCTCATTTGTTTAAAAGACCTCCGAAAAACAGGCGAATCTCAACATAACACCGACTGTTACGTAACAGTCGGGATCATTAAAATGTACGCCCCCAATATTTGCATATGCCAGCCCATGTTCAAGGCATTAGACAAGGGCAGCCAGTATTAACGTCTGGATCTGTGCACAGCTGAATCATCAGACTAGGTAAGCAAGCAAGGACAATAGCGAAAAATGGCAGATGGAGCAATAATAACTGACATGATCTATGATATCATGATATTTTTAGGGATATTTGTAAATTGTCTTTCTAAATGTTTCGTTAGCATGTTGCTAATGTACTGTTAAATGTGGTTAAAGTTACCATCGTTTATTACTGTATTCACGGAGACAAGAGCCGTCGCTATTTTCATTATTAAACACTTGCAGTCTGTATAATTCATAAACACATAAACACGGAGAGCGCGAGCAATTAAAGGGGAAGCAGCCTGAATCGGCGCATTTCTAATTATGCCCCAAAATAGGCAGTTAAAAAAATTTATTAAAAAAAATCTATGGGGTATTTTGAGCTGAAACTTCACAGACACATTCAGGGGACACCTTAGACTTATAATACATCTTGTAAAAAAACGTTCGATGGCACCTTTAATATGTATTTGTTACTGTGACCACGTTTTCTACAAAGACACGTACAAATTAAGCTGTTTTTGGGATCCATGTTTTGCACCTCTATATGTGTACAAAATGTATGTCAGATTGTAATTGTCACACTGAAATCATACATTGTGAATTGACTTCTTTTCAGGGGAGAATGGACAAAACTCATCCTGACCCAACACTGGCCACAGACATTTTGCAGTGTAATGTATTGCCTTTACTAGACATCATTCTATTGCTGACGTACCATCTGTTGCTCCTCCACTTGGTACCAGGTGGACAAATTTATTCTGCTTTTCATTTACAGATGGAACATTGCAAAACAGATTTAAGCAATTGGACTCTGCATGGATTATGGTAGGTTTATCAAGACAAATTTGCTTCTTAAAGGGATAGTTCACCCAAAAATTAAAATTGTCATAATTTTCTCACCCTCATGTTGTTCCAAACCTGTATAGTTCTTTCTTCTGTTGAACATAAAAGAAGATATTCTTAAGAATGTGTTTAACCAAACAATAGATGGACACCATTGTCATCCATAGTATTTTTCTTTCCATACTATGGAAGTCAAAGGTTACATTCTTCAGCTATAATAAATATCTTCTTTTGGTATTAAGTATTAACTGAAGCAGAAGACACCTTTTCCTCAAACACTTAACTAATCCATAACCATAAACAAAAAAAAAATCCTTCCTGCATTTCACTTCTGCTCTAGCTTTAAACTTGACATTGTGTACTGCAAATATTGTTGACTGTTATAATAAATTGATTGTGATGTTCCTCATTTGTAAGTGTTAGCTTATATTGGTACAACCCTGGATGTCATGTGATCTCAAAAAATATCCAATGTGATTACAATGCTGATGATTATAAGGATGATTATAGTTTGTGGTAGTAGAAGCAAGTATTTAAAGAATTTTGTTGTTGTTATTACAGGCCCAACACTGGCATAAGGTGCAACACATCCTGGCATTTTAATGTCAGTTTGATTGAGGTAATTTGCCATCTTGCCGTGTTGCATGTCATATATTTTATTTCAACGGACATGTGCTTGACATGTTGTATGTGCATGCCTTGCAGGACATTATACCAGAAATGGAGAGAGTCTGGCCAGATCTGCTAGAACCTTCTTCCCCAAAATTTTGGTATGTTAACTTGAAAATGTAAAATACATTTAAGCACTATTATGAATTTATTTATTTAACTAAATAACGACTTTTTTTTATTTTTTGCTTAGGAAATATGAATGGCAGAAACATGGAACATGTGCTGCACAAGCAGAGTCTCTGAACAGTGAGCATAAATACTTTAGCAAAGCTCTGGAGCTGTACCACAAGTTTGACCTTAATAGGTGAGTTCTTGTTTTTCGGTGGTTCTTGTGTCACTGTATACTGTGATTTTTTGTGGCTTTTGGTAAATTAGGAAGTTGTGAGATTGCAATAAATTTGGTGGATTCAAAGCAAAAGATACGATTATTTATACAGTTAATGATTGATAGCTGTCATTAAAAACGAGCATTATGTAACATTTCAGCTAAAAAAAAAAATACTCAAAGTAAAACTAATATTATAAAACTTATGTTCTGACTCAAAATTCTGATTGGAGCCTGATTCAGAGCTTTTATAAAATGGGTGATATATGCTCACATGACATTTAATTAGTTTATAGAACCTTGATGTTTTTTTTGTAGAGTATTATATTTGAGAATATAATTATAGGAGAATATACTCATACTTGAGGAGGGAAAAAAAACTCCTCAGTTTTATTCAAAGGCCCAATCTGAGCAAAAATATGCAATTTGGTGCTGATATTTGATATGAAAATTCTGATAGCTTGTAACGCAATATAACAGTAACAGTATAGCAGACTACTTGCATAAAATCCATATAAATATCTGTTAATGTGGCAAAATACAATGTTGCTCGACAACCGTAAACAAATAAACTTTGATTCATGTTGTACCTAACAACACATTTTAATAACAAGTTTGGGACACTTCCCGCTTTGGATGTCCATATTACTCCTTGTTACCTCATTGCTGTCATTGTGTATGGTAAGTAAATTAAAGCTCATAATGGCTTCAGAGTTATAGCTACAATGGTATAAACACTACCAGTTAACACACTTCTGCTATCTCACTGAATCATCATCATACCTTCCCAGCCCTAGATGACATTGGCTTCCTAATGAGTCTTTTGTGTTTTCAGTGTTTTAAGGAACAACAAAATCGTGCCCTCTGAGGAGCACTACACAGTAAGTAGTTTAATTGTTCTCACTGCTGTAATTATCATTTATGTGTCACTGAAATATTTGTGGTCCTCTGAAGATGATCATGTAAGCTTTTAACTATGACCTTTGACTTGAGAGGTGGTCTGTGAATGATACTCTTTTGTAAATAATCCGGCTGCTATGGTTTGCGTTGGAGTGTATTTACTGTAATGTTCCAGCTTGCTTTGTTTTCTGTTCCTGTCACTGATACCACAACATGTGCTTACATCATGAATGATATAATGGAAATGACGATCAGGTTTCCCATAAGTATCATCCATTTAATAAGATTCCTCAAAGCATAAGGCAAGGCAAGGCAATTTTATTTGTATGGCACATTTCATACACAATGGTGATTCAAAGTGCTTTACATAAAGAAAAGCACAGCGTGCATCATTTGTCCGGCATACACCGCGATAGCTGCAAGATCAGCGTTTCAACACACAGAGCCTGACGTCTTGCAATGTTCTGTTGCGTTCTTTCAACTTCTCCATTTTTGACCTGAATTAAACAATTATCTTGTGATCATGGGCACATGTTAGTAAATGTGTCATATTTCCTGTTTGTTTTAGCTTGATGATGTGGAGACAGCCCTTACCAATTTCTACAATGTGAAGCCAAAGATTCAGTGTGTCCACCCAGGAAAGGTATGAATTAAGAATGGCAGAATATTCTAACCAATCTTCCATCAGCTGACAAGAAAAGTTGTTCTAGATTTTGGAGCATTTTTATTTTGTCATTTTGTGTATATGTTCTTTTAAGATTGTGTATTGATGTGTATTCAGTTTTCCAGGCTCAGTCTACAGTGTGACTCACATAATTGGTGATTACACAAAAATTAATTTAGACTCCTTTTCTTTAAAACAGTTTAAAATCTAGGCTACAGTGAGGCACTTCAATAGAAGTGAATGGAGTCAATCTATAAACCTTAATATACTTACTGTTTCAGTAGTATAGCACAAACAATAACATGATTTTAGTGTGAAAAACTGCACAAAGTTATATCTAGTTTTACAACTTTGTTGCCATGACATAAAAACTGACATAAAAATTATGAAATTAAACTACATGGCTCAAATAATACATAAAAAAAAAAGGATTAATGAAAGTGTTTTTTTTATTAAACTATATGCTTCACATTTCTGTAAAGAAAAAAATGTTTCCAATGAAAATAACCTTTATTTTTTATTCTTCTTTTTTAAAGAAAATTATTATTTGTGTGCGTGTGTGTGTGTGCGCGTTTTTGTGACATATCAGGACACAAATGTGTATAATGAAATGGGTATGACATAGGTATTACAAAAAGAGGTGACTTATGAGGACATTACCCATGTCCCCACTCCCCACAAAAGGCTTATAAATCATACAGAATGAGTTTTTGTGAGAAAGTAAAAGTGTGCAGTTTCCTGTGATGGTTAGGGGTAGGGGTAGTGAAGGGGGACAGAAAATACGGGTTGTACAGTATAAAAACATTACGCCTATGGAATGTCCCCACAATTCACAAAAACGAACGTGTGTGTGTGTGGTAATCAACATGTTAATTTACATTTGTGCATTTAGCAGATGCTTTTATCTATAGTGACTTACAATAGAGGAACATAAGCATTTATCACAGAGCCAATTGTATCTAAAGTATGCAATAGCAGGTTTATTAAGCCCAAAGTATACTTCGGCTGTCCACATTCCACAAAGGTCCGCGCAACGTAATTTTCATCTTCAGGAGGGTCAGTGGAAGTCCGCAAACATACAAGAGCGTATGTGCGAGTGACTTTTTTTGGAGTTTTGGATATGAGCTAGAGCAGAGGATAAATGCAGGTAGAATAGAAGGGTTTTTTTATGCCACAAATGCTGTTGACTGAGCCTAACTTGTATTGAACCCAAAATATTCCTTTAAGAAAGTAAATGGGAGTCCATTTTGATTTCCTCTTGACTTGATATACAGTAAGACTGATCTGGGTAACAGTTAAATTCACTAGAATCATAATTTGCCATCAGTTTTGCTGTGGTGAGATCTAATTTTTTACTGTATTTCTCAGGGGGGCCAGGTTCAGATTTTGGGCCAAATAGAGATCTGCGTTGACCGAGATTTCCAGCTGATGAATTGCGAAAAGTCAACCGAAGAAATCTGGAGCAATGACATGTTTGTCAGTGGCCAATCAGCCCTCAGCGTGTGCGATCAGTCCATGCCAGTTTATTACCCTCCAGTGCCAAGCAGATCATAGAGGTGGGCAGCTTCAGACCTCTTCTGGGAGTGTGGAATCACTGAGAAAGTGATGACAAGAATTCATTTGAGAGTTCCTGTCTACCATTTCAAACACTGGAAACAGCTGGAAATGTTTTCTATTTACACTATCTTTTTACGTAATTGCACATTAAATTCCTTTATTTTAAATGATAATGCTGGAACAGTCTAGTGTAGGTTTAAGAGTGTCAGATTCGCAGACTACATGCTGTATGGTTACTGGGTTCATATTTACAATTTATTGGTTTTACACAGTGTATTTTGCTCAACTGTTGTCATGTTTGTTTTTGGGTGAATCTCACAAAATTACATCCAGATCAAATTTACCACAAAATTTCAAAAAAAGAAAAATTGGAAATGAAGCATATCAAGATTTTTTTAACATTTAATATATTTTTTAACATTATTTTCATATTTAGATTTTTGCTTCTCGATGTTTTACTTTTCTATTTTCTCCAATTCACATTATTGTCATTGATTTTTATTTTC
>RJVU01080244.1:1416061-1427330 GCA_003731715.1 Anabarilius grahami | reverse complement strand
AAAAAAAAAAAAAAAACTAAAATGCATTTTTTTGGGAAAATCTGCATAAATGACTACCAGCAACAACACTGTTACAACATGGTAGTATTTATTACTTGACAATATAGATGATATATTACTATTATTTTCAAAAATAAGAATATTTGACTGATCCTAAAAGTAAGCCAAATCTATATTTTCTTAAGCATAATATAATATAATATAGTATTTTCTTTATTTTGAAATATGACCCAGTCACATTTTTTTTTTACAGGCCTAGATTTACAAAAAAAANAAAAAAAAAAAAAAAAAAAAATGTTTTGTTAAAGAAGAGCTTTATGAAATATGCCCCATGTGTTAGCTGTAATATTTTTCCCACTATATTTTTAATCTGATAAATCTTTTAAATATAAAAGAAATAAATCTTATAAATCTCATTAGCTTTGCTTGGTATTGAAAGAGTCCATTTAGCCCTTAATTTGCAATGTTAATGTGTAAAATTTGTGGTAGATTTTAGAGATTTGGGCCTAATGGCAGCATGCAGTTGCAGATAATGCACATTTAAGCTCCTGCCACTGGAGGGCAGCACATGCATTCTGGCAAAAAAAAAAAAAAGGTACATTGATATTGTTTACAGATATGTTGTTCACATGTAACAAACAACATTTTGTTAATGGATGATGGCATTTACTACAGTTACCATTTGCACAAAATGTTCAGATAAATAAAGGTGTCTCTTTGGCATTTTAACATAATTATCTGATGATTTTCGTCAGATGATGTTTTTATCCACCGGATGTTTACTTATCAAAAGCGCTATATATGATATGGGCATTTTTGATACATTGCTTTTTGGCAACACAGCATGTAAAAATATATGTTTAATCTTTAATTGTTGCTAGTTTGATTTTTATACTGGTGAGACATTTATACTGCTGGTGAAAAACTTTTTACAGGTTTGTTACTTAACGGTATGTGATAAATGCCTTATCATATACAAAATCATGTAAGTAATTGAAGCTTTTTGTAATGCAATGTCAAATGAATAAATGTTTCCCTGCTGAACTGTCTTTATGTGACATTACTTACAGGCCAATTCATGGTCTCAAATGATTGCAATGTGTGGCCTTCAGTTTGTCTCACTGCTCACTCCTTGTCTTGATAGAAACAACAACCATAAGTTCAAGTGATTTATAGATTTTTTACAAGGCTATTTTGGTGTTTGTGACTGCCGGTGCCCTGTGCGTTAAGAAATGTGATGAGAAGGATTTCTTCAATAATCAGATGCTGCTCGCTTGCTTGCTAGATGTTCGCTAATGATTTTGTCACAGTTGTTTTGTCTAAATAACCCACCTGATGATTCCACATTACACTAACTCTATTTCCCCCACATGAAGGAGCAAAGGTAAAAGAGGAACAGTTTTGACAGAACTGCAAATGGATGAATACACGTGGAATGTGCAATTAAGAGGCTTAAATTATAAAGTGTTGACATGAACCCTTTCCATCAGACACCAAAGCTGACAAGATCCTGAGAATATGGCTTAATGGCTCTATGGTTTATTTGCACAGTCACCTGATCCATGGTGTAGAGAAATAAACCAAACTCTTGCTCTGTTATTTATTTGTCACATTATTTTGTTACATAGATGGCTAAAAAAACAAATCTAATGAGCTGCCTATGTAGAATTTTCCAGGAATATTTTTTATATCATGATACTGAATAATAGGAGGGGGATTTTCACACACACACACAAAAATATATTTAAATGAATCAAATATTTAGGTAATTGCACCCCAAAATTTCACCCCGACGAGAATACTTTTTTTGCGCAAAAACAAAACAAAAATATTGACATTATTCAACAATTTCTTCTCTTCCCTGCCATTCTCCTAAGCTGTTTACATTGTAAACACAGTGCAGCGCTTCCAGGTTCATCAGAACTCTGACTCATTATTGGCCGGCTCCTGCGGCAGCATCACACACATGCGTCATGCTGCTAACGTACAGCGTCGGCCAATACTAAGTCAGCGTTCTGACATAGAACCTGAACGTGCTGCACTGTCTACAACATAAACAGTGAAGGAGTTTGAGGGAAAGTATGGTACACAGAAAATAATTATTTTTGCTGCTTGTTCAAATTACTTAATTAAAATTTGCTAAAGCAACATGATTGCTATACATTTTGCTATGCTAACTTAATTACATTGTCTTCAGTCCACTTAAATTAAAGTTGGCTGGATCAAGAGAGAAAATATTGAAATTAAATTATTAGTTATTTTAATTATTTTTTATTTATTTACATTCTTTCAATGAGCAATAGCTTTGCTAATGCGAGTGCAGTAACAAGTATACTTGTGCTGTGCGAGCTGCAGGCAGTCTTTTAACATAACAACGTCAGATACTAACAGGTCTTTTCCATTTACTCAAAATCACAGACTTGAATATATTGGAATCTACTTAACATATTTGTACTGATATAACTAAAAACATTAACTAAGTTGAACTAAATATCCATGTTTAAAATGAAGATAAATTAATTTTGTGTAATTACTTGCAATAAAAAATTAAGTGAAATCAAAAGGCTATTTTTGCAGTGTATATAATAATTATAATAATAATAGTTAAAGATAATCAAATTATAATACCCTACATATTATACATATTTATATGTACATTACATTTAAATATAATACATTGTGAGCAATGTGTATTAAAGAAAAACTTTTATTTCATAATGAGATTTTTCCCCCATTGAAAATACTTAGTCTCCAATATACGGTTGGATTTTCGTACATTTTTTAAATAAAAGATGAAAAGGATTAACAATGCAGATTTATTTCCACAGCCTTCTTTAGTCATATTTACAAAGGGTATGAATAATTTTGAGCACAGCTGTATATATATATAGTGCTCGGCGTAAATGAGTACACCCCCTTTGAAAAGTAACATTTTAAACAATATCTCAATGAACACAAAAACAATTTCCAAAATGTTGACAAGACTAAGTTTTATATAACGTCTGTTTAACTTATAACATGAAAGTAAGGTTAATAATATAACTTAGAGAACAACATTTTCAGTTTTACTCAAATTAGGGTGATGCAAAAATAAGTACACCCCACTGAAAGTCTCTGGAGCAAAGCTAAATTTTAGACTAAAAATGTCTAATTTCACAAGAATTCAACCACAGGTGAGTCTAATTATTCATTACACAGGTGTCCAGCAGACAGCTGACTATAAGGCCCCGTCCACACAGAGACACATTTTTGTGAATACGCACAAATTTTGTATCGGACAGGCTTTTCGTCCACACGGATCCGGCGTTTTCAGAAGGTGAAACCGCTATTTTTTAAAACCGGGTCCCAGAGTGGATAAATCTGAAAACGCTGTCTTTGCATTTTCGTGTGGACAGCCTATCCGTATATTTTGTGAAATGATGATGTCATCACCCCACGTGTCGACCCTAGTCAGACGCCGCTAACAGCACAAAACAGCAACAACAACAACGATAGCAGACTCTTGATGCTTGTGTTAGTGTTGCAGAAGATACTGAGCCAAAATAAAGCGTTATTTCTAATCTTTACTATAGTTTGTATACAGCGCGCAAGGTTTATGCGCTGCTTTAAGTGTATCACTGTGGCAGAATTACAGCGCCACATAAAGGTCTGGCATGTATACTACATCGTTTCAGTGGTTTCGTGTGGACACAGATATTTCTTGAGACGAGGGGAAAAAAAAGATCAGATAGGGTAAGCTCCGGCTTCGTGTGGACGTAGCCTAAAAGGGTGTTAAAACCCCTTCCCATTTCAGCAATGGCACCACATGGAAGAGAAATGTCACAAGACCTGAAAGAAAATAATTTCTTTACCCCAGAAAGGTGAAGGCTACAAGAAGATCAGCAAAGCTTAACTTATCAGTCAGTATACTGTAGCAAAAGTGGTACAAAAATTTAAAAAAGTTGGAACTACAACCATCTCAGACGTCCAGGTCGTCCACGGAAGTTAACACCTCGACAGGAGCGTCTTCTGATGAGAAGGGTTGAAGAAAATCGGCATGCAAGTTCACAGTTATCTAAAGAAGTAGAAAGCCAAACTGGGGTGACTATCTCCCATGACACAATACAGCGTACACTGCAGAGGAATTGCATGCATGGGTGCCGTCCACGAAAGAAGCCTCTCCTAAAGCCCAGGCACAAAAAAGGCCGCCTAGAGTTTGCCAGGGCCCATGCTGACAGAGATGAAGACTACTGGGACTCTATACTCTGTAGTGATGAGACCAAGATAAATGTTTTTGGAACTGATGGCTTCAAAACTGTATGGCGTCGCAAAGGTGAGGAATACAAAGAAAAATGCATGGTGCCTACAGTGAAACATGGTGGTGGCAGTGTCCTTATGTGGGGCTGCATGAGTGCTGCTGGTGTCGGGGAGCTGCATTTCATTGATGGCATCATGAATTCACAGATGTACTGCTCTATACTGAAAGAGAAGATGCTACCATCACTCCGTGCCCTTGGTTGTCGTGCACTTTTCCAACATGACAATGATCCTAAACACATCTAAGGCCACTGTTGGATTTCTGAAGAAGAACAGGGTGAAAGGGATTCAGTGGTTCCTAATCTGAACCCAATCGAACACCTATGGGGAATTCTCAAGAGACAAGTTGAGCATCACTCTCCATCCAGCATCCAGTCTCTAAAAGAGGTCATTGAGATATTGTTTAAAATGTTACTTTTCAAAGGGGGTGTACTCATTTAGGCTGAGCACATTGTACAGGTCCTTCTCAAAAAATTAGCATATTGTGATAAAGTTCATTATTTTCCATAATGTACTGATAAAAATTAAACTTTCATATATTTTAGATTCATTGCACACCAACTGAAATATTTCAGGTCTTTTATTGTTTTAATACTGATGATTTTGGCATACAGCTCATGAAAACCCAAAATTCCTATCTCAAAAAATTAGCATATCATGAAAAGGTTCTCCAAACAAGCTATTAACCTAATCATCTGAATCAACTAATTAACTCTAAACACCTGCAAAAGATTCCTGAGGCTTTTAAAAACTCCCAGCCTGGTTCATTACTCAAAACCGCAATCATGGGTAAGACTGCCGACCTGACTGCTGTCCAGAAGGCCATCATTGACACCCTCGAGCGAGAGGGTAAGACACAGAAAGAAATTTCTGAACGAATAGGCTGTTCCCAGAGTGCTGTATCAAGGCACCTCAGTGGGAAGTCTGTGGGAAGGAAAAAGTGTGGCAAAAAACGCTGCACAACGAGAAGAGGTGACCGGACCCTGAGGAAGATTGTGGAGAAGGACCGATTCCAGACCTTGGGGGACCTTCGGAAGCAGTGGACTGAGTCTGGAGTAGAAACATCTAGAGCCACCGTGCACAGGCGTGTGCAGGAAATGGGCTACAGGTGCCGCATTCCCCAGGTCAAGCCACTTTTGAACCAGAAATAGCGGCAGAAGCGCCTGACATGGGCTACAGAGAAGCAGCACTGGACTGTTGCTCAGTGGTCCAAAGTCATTCGGAAATCAAGGTGCCAGAGTCTGGAGGAAGACTGGGGAGAAGGAAATGCCAAAATGCCTGAAGTCCAGTGTCAAGTTCCCACAGTCAGTGATGGTCTGGGGTGCCATGTCAGCTGCTGGTGTTGGTCCACTGTGTTTTATCAAGGGCAGGGTCAATGCAGCTAGCTATCAGGAGATTTTGGAGCACTTCATGCTTCCATCTGCTGAAAAGCTTTATGGAGATGAAGATTTCGTTTTTCAGCACGACCTGGCACCTGCTCACAGTGCCAAAACCACTGGTAAATGGTTTACTGACCATGGTATTACTGTGCTCAATTGGCCTGCCAACTCTCCTGACCTGAACCCCATAGAGAATCTGTGGGATATTGTGAAGAGAAAGTTGAGAGACGCAAGACCCAACACTCTGGATGAGCTTAAGGCCGCTATCGAAGCATCCTGGGCCTCCATAACACCTCAGCAGTGCCACAGGCTGATTGCCTCCATGCCACGCCGCATTGAAGCAGTCATTTCTGCAAAAGGATTCCCGACCAAGTATTGAGTGCATAACTGAACATAATTATTTGAAGGTTGACTTTTTTTGTATTAAAAACACTTTTCTTTTATTGGTCGGATGAAATATGCTAATTTTTTGAGATAGGAATTTTGGGTTTTCATGAGCTGTATGCCAAAATCATCAGTATTAAAACAATAAAAGACCTGAAATATTTCAGTTGGTGTGCAATGAATCTAAAATATATGAAAGTTTAATTTTTATCATTACATTATGGAAAATAATGAACTTTATCACAATATGCAAATTTTTTGAGAAGGACCTGTATATACAACCCCAACTCCGGAAAAGTTGGGACGTTTTTTAAATTTGAATAAAATGAAAACTAAAAGACTTTCAAATCACATGAGCCAATATTTTATTGACAATAGAACATAAATTACGTAAAAAATGTTCAAACTGAGAAATTTTACAATTTTATGCACAAAATGAGCAAAAATTAGCCTTGGCCCACAGGACACAACATCCCTTCTGGACCATGTTCACATATGGCTTTCTTTTTGCATAATAGAGCTTTAGTTGGCATCTGCAGATGGCACGGCAGATTTTGTTTACCAACAGTGGTTTCAGAAAGTATTCCTGGGCCCATTTAGTAATGTCATTGACACAGTCATGCCAATGAGCGATGCAGTGTCGTCTGAGGGCCCGAAGACCAGGAGCATCCAATAAAGGTCTTCGGCCTTGTCCCTTACGCACAGAGATTTCTACAGTTTCTCTGAAACTTTTGATGATGTTATGCACTGTAGATTATGAGATTTGCAAAGCCTTTGCAATTTGACATTGAGGAACATTGTTTTTAAAGTATTCCACAATCTTTTTACGCACTCTTTCACAGCTCCCCCCATCTTTACTTCTGAGAGACTCTGCCTTTCTATGACATCCCTTTTATAGCTAATCATGTTACAGACCTGATATCAATTAACTTAATTAGTTGCTAGATGTTCTCCCAGCTGAATCTTTTCAAAATTACTTGCTTTTTCAGCCATTTGTTGCCCCCGTGCCAAGCTTTTTGAGACCTGTAGCAGGCATCAAATTTGAAATGAGCTCATTTTGTGCATAAAATTTTAAAATTTCTCAGTTTAAACATTATGTTATCTATGTTCTATTGTGAATAACATATTGGCTCATGTGATTTGAAAGTCTTTTAGTTTTCATTTTATTCAAATTTAAAAAACGTCCCAACTTTGCTGGAATTCGGGTTGTATATAAATATATATATATATATACATACATGGTGAGTATAGATAGAAGAGCAACCATAATCGTTGACTTTACATAGACCTCTTTCTTTTGAATAAAGACAGACAGATGCTACCTGGCTTTTAAGCTAAATGACTAAAAGAGTTCCCGGTCGGAAAAATAATGGCTATAGATGACTGCCTGGAAACCTTTCTGTTATACCTGAAAAGAGCTCTGAATGTTTCATTGAGAGTGGTTTAGTGGTGGACACTCCGGGCTGAGTCACCACTGTCCATCAAGCTGAAAGAATGTGAGAGGTTGTGTCTGTAGATCTGAAGCTGGTGTCTCTTTACAGTACTTTGGCTTAACTAACTGAAGATGAGGGACCATTTGAAGTTATACAGAATCCCTCAGTGGACAGAGGCCTGTTCCAATACCTAGTGAGCTATTAAAGTACTCCATGTGACTCCAGTGGTTTCACCTCAATTTTATGAAGTGACGTGAGTGGTTTGTTTGTGCAAAAAACATAATGTACCACGTTATTTACAAAATAATATTATCCAAAGCATTCACACAACATCAGCTCTTGCGTGAACATAAAACATGTGCGTCGTGGTGCTCTCATAAACGCGTTGCAGATCAATATTTTCATTAAAATAAAGTGGTAAATTGTCAGGGGTTTTTTTCCGCAAACAAAGCACTCATGTCGCTTCATAAAATTAAGGTTAAACCACTGGAGTCACATGGATTACTTTAATGATGTCTTTTCTACTTTTTGGACTATACCTTTCTTACATTTCTGGAAGTGGTAGTTGCGTTGGATCTCTATGGAGGGACAGAATGCTCTCAGATTTTATTAAAAATATTTTCATTTTTGTTCCGAATACGAGCAAAGGTCTTACAGATGTGGAACAACACAAGGGTGAGTAATTAATGACATAATTTTCATTTTTTGGTGAACTAACACTTTGACGATGTCTTTACTACCTTTCTGGGCCTTGAAAGGTGCAATGATGTTGCTGCCTATATGCGTGGTTCAGAAACCTCTTGGATTTCATTAAAAATATTTTAACTTGCATTCCGAAGATGAGCGAAGGTCTTACTTTGGAACGACACGAGGGTGAGTAATTATTAACAGAAATTGCATTTTTGGGTGAACTAACCCTTTAATGATGTCTTTCCTACCTTTATGGACCTTGAAAGTGGTAGTTGCGTTGGATCTCTATGGAGGGACAGAAACCTCTCGGATTTCATAAAAAATATCTTCATTTATGTTCTGAAGATGAACGAAGGTATTACAGATGTGGAACGACATGAGGGTGAGTAATTAATGACAGAATATTCATTTTTGGGTGAACTTACCCTTTAAAGCAGCCACGCAGTACAGCATACAAAGTATGATATTAGCATGCTGTTAAGCTAATACTGTAATATTCATGATACTGAAGGGCTTATAAGTAGGGGAGACTGGGGCAAGTTATCCTGATATCATGTTGTTGCATAAATTGTTCTGTAGTTCCTAACTGTTTTACTCTGCACAGAAATACACTTTTTATTTGTTAGCCTCTAATACATTTTTCTTTAGCAAAGTAAAATGTGATGATCAATGATTAATTAACATTGTTTTATTAAGTACAGAATAACATTTATCAGACCCATTAGAGCATATCTGTGAAATAAGTGCATTTATTTTGAACCCAAATTAAGGCAATTTCATTCAAAAACCCATAAGTTCAAAGTCATTACATAGAGTACCTGCCGTTTCAGTCTTTTTAGACAGATGACTCAACTTGGTTCAGGAAAAGCTCTGTTTCATTTAATGTGTGGGAAGTTTTTTATGTTATGGAATATCACTGTAGATAGCGTGTCTGCTCCAGATTTCACTGTATCTGTCCTGCTATTAAACCACAAACCCTTTAAACACTCTAATTCCCTGAAATCTAGTTAACCTCACCTAATCCTTCAACGTTAAATCATAGACAACATCCGAAAGCTTTGAAGATTTTCAGACAAATCCTTTGGTGAACTAGAAAATGACATAAAAAAGAATTGTACAGCTGCTGGATACAAGTTTCTGATGCTCTACTTCATCACTTACATGAACAATTATGTGATTTTTACAATTTGTTTTTGTACAGTTAGCCCACATCCAGAAATAAGAAAGCTAAACCAAAATTAGTACAAGCCCTTGTATATAGTTCTTTTAGATCAGATTTCCATTTTCAGACCTCGTTGCAGCACAATCAATAGGTGTATTCGACATTGGCTGTGGCTGGATGTAACTGATCGGCACTTTCTGCTTCCTGCAGTGACATTCACGCTGTGTTTGCATACTTTATCACAGCTGAAGTGAAATAAATTCAATTTCTGTCAAATACACAGATGTTTCAGAACATTTTCATTCAATAATTAATGTACTGCTTTATACAGCATCTGTTTGTACAAGAATAAAATTCAACATAAGCCTTTACTATTTAAATACAAATGAAGTGGGGTCTATGTTTTTTATTTTGAGCATTTATTTTTACAACAATACCCACCCAATGGCTACTCAAAACTAGCCCAATCACATTTCAGGAGGGTCTCCCGGTAAAAATCGCATTCTGGGGGGTAAATTCAAATTTTTTGGCGGGGATCCCCTGGTAATATTCGCATTCCAGGGGCTAAATAACATGTTATTTGGGGTCGCGTCAACCCGCGGACATGAAAAACATTATCAACATTGTTAAAGTAGCGGGAAACCCACAGACTTGGCAACACATTAGTGGAACTAAAGGCATTAGAATAAACATGAAACACACGTGATCAATGTCATGCGGTGAATCCAGCCAATTGTGAAACAGGTGTGCTTTAAGGCTGCTTCCAGTCAGATGCCGATCGGTCTACACAGCGCTGCACGAAGTCGAACACACCTAGGGTGCTTCTCAATACTCAAATTGATACTTCCTCGCTCCTACATCCTCCAGCCTGTGCCCCGGAAAATCTCAATCCTCTAATTGCACCGCGAAGAGACGAGGAGTGAGGAAGCTTCCTGAGAAGCTATGAGCGAGGATGCACAGGTTTATCCTTTGCGGAAGTCTTTCTCATCGAGAAACCTGATGCATGTATACATTCTCCTCCCCCTTCACATCTGTCACAATAATTAAAAGGTGCAGTGTGTACATTTTAGCGGCATCTAGCAGTGAGGTTGCGAATTGCAATATAGGACAAACGTCGTCTGAGACAGCAGAGAGTAGCTAGTCAAGCAAACACGCTCTGTTTGTCCATTTAGGGCTACTGTAGAATCATGTTGGCGCAAAATGGCGACTTAACATGGTGTATGTAGATAGAAATGGCTCATTCTAAGGTAATAAAAACATTATGGTTCATTATGTAAAATCTTTATACATCACTGAAATCATAGTTATGTATATTATATTGCATTTCTATCAATAGATAATCCTAAAATGTACACATTGCACCTTTAAATGTGTGCTTTACTTTTGAAGCTTAAATAAACTTTACATCTTGCATATTTCAACGGGAATCATGCTTTATTAATATTTATTATGATATATTTTTTAAATAACCAAACTTTAACAACATATGGGCAGATCCCTCGAGCGCAGCTGAAGACGCTTTGAAGTGACACTCGAGGGATCAAGAACATTCAACAATATACAAATAACAACAATATACAATATACAAATTCCTATGTCCTTAATTTCTTTCCTTGCATCCTCCCCTCACATCCTACGGGGGTGGAGCTGGGGCGTGAGGAAAGGAAATAAGGATGCACAAATAAGAAATGAGCAGCACCCCTAATGTCTAATTCATGATCACTTGATGGGATCAGGTAATCACATGACAAAACCAGGAACCTTGACTAAAAACTACAAAATAAAAGACATGAAAACAAACTTGAAACAAAACCACAAAACAGATGTGGCACTCCTTACACATTTTCTAAAGGAAAGTTATGTGAAGTTTAATTTTAATCTGAATGTTTTTTTTTTTGTGGTTTTTTTTTTATATCATGCACAAT